>QTSX02002983.1:113783-224200 GCA_014839935.2 Entomophthora muscae | reverse complement strand
AAAATAGCAGCTTTACAGTGTACTCAACACCCTTCTTAAAGGTGACTTCATAAGTTCCAACCCAGAGAAGGTCTAGCTTATGGGCTTCACCTCTAGTACAGTTCTGATAATATGGAACTAGTGTTGTAAATTAGATTGAATAGATAGGATGGTCAGGGCTATCAGTGAAATTAATCCTGATGGTCAAGGCTAATTTGGTTTGCACTCAAATCCGTTGGATCCAACAGATTTGCATTCCTAATTGTAACTCAGATGTTACAGTAAATAAGCCAGCCTATTACATGCTGATAGATTGGGTTTGGAAACTGCTAGCGCCTTCAGTAATGAGCAGCTGCAAACTGCAGCCCACTACGGAGTAATGCACACTTACTCTTCCTTGTCAGATTGTCTGGATAATCTCTAGAAGAAAGGGATGCAGATGCAAGATCCTGGTGGACACAAGAAGATATTGTAATGCTCCAAACAATTGTGCAGGTGTTAATAACACTCCTGCATCTATTGTGAAGCCTTTCAAGTATATAAACTTCCCTTCTTTCCCTCAATTAAATATACTTTCACATTTACATCTTGCCTCTATACTCTACCCAGTTGTTAACTTATAATTAAAGGTAAAGACTACAGAGTCATTAGACTTGTATTAATTTGTGTTTAGGCTTACAACTATACTCTACCAACAAGAAAGCTCAGAATTTAATACACAGGACGTCCCCAAGGCCCAATTCACAACAACTAGGTCACCCACTTGAAACTCAGGGAGGGGGTCCTCAAAGCACTGGACACAGAAAGCTCTAAAGTCTTGTGCCAGAAATTGTGCAATTAATGCTATTTGATATGGCCTTTGAATATTGATAGCTGCAAAGATTTGGCTGGGTTTGCTTTCAATCTTGGATATTCCTTGCCTTCTGTAAATGGGTCTGGTTCAATATCCACCCATTCTGGATTATTGTACCTGTCTATGAATAATCCTGGTATGACCTCATCCCAACGCAACCCCCTCAGCCACTCTGACTCTCTAATGAGTGATCACTGTCCCTTGTCTACTATTTAAGTAGAATTATTTCTCCTAATAAAGACAAGTTTATCCACATTTGTGTTGGCTTTAATAATCTTCAAGCTTTTTCCTGTCCTTTTTGCTAAAAGGACTTTCTCATCTTGTTTTCCAGGAAATTAAGGTATGTGCCCTTAATTTTGCCATGAAGGCTAACCCAAGGCTAGCTTTGAACCTCAAATCTTTTGTTATAAAGGTTTCCTGTTGTGTCCTCCTGGATGTTGTCCCAAGGAGCCAAACACAACATCTTGACTTTATAGACAGTTGAGTACGCTGTTGCTTTGATGTCAATGACGCATTTGGTCAAGTCCTTGACATGGGTGCCGTGAAGTGATTGGTTAAATTAGCCTTCACTGTAACAGACATTGATCCATTAAGCTCAGTGAATGAGAGAGCAATAGTACTCTTGCATTGGATAAAAGGTGTTCCTACCAATCAACTAAGTTGCCCTTCCAAGTCATATTAACTAACAGTTGTTCAATTATTAGGTTAATAGTGGGCCAAGCTGGCAGAGGGATTTGGCTGTGAATCAGAGGATCCTGGCGCTCAGCAGCTCCTATTAACATCAAAACATCTATATAACTCTCTTTCTTAATAAATAAATAAATAAATAAAGGGTTGATATTTAAAAATACTACATTTATTATACACACTAAGTTGAAGAAACAATTTTGAATTAGTCTTTGATAATTAAAGAATTGTGATTTGAGTTAAGCGTAATAAGCAACTACCACATCATAACTGTTAATACAACATTTGGTACTCACTCTGTCATGCAGCATAACAAAGCTCTAGTTGCCCCACCAGAAACTTGTATTTAGCTGAGGGAGATTTTGGAGACAAACTTCTCCAAGCATTCCTTTGTCACTTGTGGGACCATCCTAATGGCCTCTTTACAGAATTAAATCTTCTTTCAGGCACAAGAGATGGCCTTCCAAGTGACACTGTTGCTTTTAGTCAGTGCATGTTTGACAGATCCAGGTCTAACCAGTCAATCTTACCGTTATCTTGCCCTTGACTCCTGTTACAGTTACCTCTCTGTGACAAAGCTTTGAGGAGCTTTGCCTTCAGGGAGGCAATTTTGTGAGACAATGCTGTATTGTCATCTCTCCAGCAAGCCATAATTTTGACACTCTTTTCCTCTCTATTTCTTAATGCCTCAACTTCACAATTGGCTCTGTCTTTCAGTTGTTGCAAAATTTCATTGAACCCTAGCAGCAAGTTCCAGGAGTTCCATGTCTAAAACTTGATTTCCTTGTGCCAGGGTTCTCTCTCTGGCAAAATATTTGGAGTATAGTTCTTCAAAAGACGCTTTCACTTATACCAAAGATTCCTCAGGTGCAATCTTAGAGACCTCCAGACTTGCCCAAGCCTCCTCAAGCAAGCTGGTAGGAACTTCCTTTCTTGCAGCAGCGGCCTCAAAACAAAGCACCCCAAATTTTGATCTTTCAAATAGTAATAAAGAAGACATGATATTTAAAAAAGTTGAGGGGAAAGCGTCAAAATTGACAATATATCTTTATTTAAAATTAGCTGTTTTTGCTTATATACCATTCAGGGCATATTTGGCTGAAAACCCCTCTGGTTCCTGAGTCAACCTATGATTCATATCACGTGGTCTATGACATTCAAGTCATTCAAACCTAGATCTTTACATAAAAGATCACTAATAATTCTCAACTTATAAGAACCAACCTACAATGGGAAGAAGTCACCTGACTCCATTTATCCCAATGTATCAATTCAGCATTGAGCTTCCCCAGCTCCTGGTGCCAAAACCCTGTGGATTACATATCCCAAAACTCAGCTATCAATTTTTAACTGGGAACCAGCTGATCAAACCTGAATTCCTAGTCATCAATACTCTTATTCAGTTATTTTTACATTTAATGGTTTTCTTGCATTTTAAAAACCTGTTAAAACGCTTCAAACCTCAAAAAAAACCACAAAGTGTTTTTAAACCCAAATTTGGGGGTTTACTTTTGATTAACCTTAACCAAACTTCTTTACAAAGTAAGGCAATTAACTAATATAATTAAATCCTCATTAATTATATTGTAATGTATCTATTAATTAATCTTCCTGACCAATTAACTTGTTTTTGAGACGCCTAGTCTCCAAGATTGGTTCAGCCAATCTTGCTTTCTGTTCTTTTATTGAATATAGATACTGAGTTTTCAGGAATCTTTATCTGAAGAATTCCAACCAAACATATATAAATAAAAAAACGGCAAAAACAGAGCAACTTTATATCTTGGAGTATTTATTCAGCTAAATACCTAACATTGACTGTTGTATGGTCACAACATGGCAGTACTACACCCTCCTAAGCAGATTTAGGACCAACCAGTCCCCCATCTGGATGTCCCCACACCACTTAAAGTGGACAGTAATACCAAAACTACCCAGTAGTATCTGGAGCTGGCTATAAACAGCATGGATAGAGGATCTTATTAGTATGGGGAGGCCCACAAGAAGCTTTCAGTGCTTCCATCCAATGGAGCAAATGCCAAAGAGAAATTCCGCAACTTTAACAGGACTACTCCAAATCAGCTCCGTCTTCAAATGAAGACCATAGAGCAGGAAAAGGGGTACCTCTATAGTTTTTCTCACCCAGCAATATGCTATAACTGTATCCATCTGGGATACCAATTGTTGCTGATCTTTCATCAAGGGAACCTCATTAATAGTCAGCAGGCCTTCATATGTTGCCTCTTTGATAAACTCTTGGGATTAATGACTAATATTAGTCACCAGATCAACAGCATGGTTAACCAGTAGAATCACACTGCTTCTTGGGCGGCCCAACTGTAAGAACTTCTGACAAACTATGTTGCCACAATGATTGGATCTATGGTCAAGCATAAGGGGGTTGATAACAACTGGTTATGCACAGTCACATATCACATTATAGGAGCCAAAGCTGCCTTCTATCACCTCTGTAAAGAGGTCAAGTTGCTCTATTGTTCTGTAGGTAGAATTGAAGACAGAATTACCCCAGTACTGGATGGGGAGGGCACAACTTTCATTTAGAGGGACATGGAGGAGCTCTCTGAACATGTGAGCAAAATTGATAAAGTCCTTTGTCAATTGCTTGGAGATTGTTGCCATTTCTATGCTGAGTCAGCTAAACTCAAAAAGCTAATTGACAACAACCATGTACATACTGAGGAAAATCATGAAAACCTTGAACAACTGAGAAAAAATCAACATTCTTCCCAGGAAAATGCAGGCATGCAGTTTGACTGTCAAGACTCCAGAAATTATAATATTGCGGAAGAATTAAAGACCACTAACCAAACCATTAGGAGCCTTTTACAAGAAGTTCAGTTGCAGTGTAGCAAAATTCAGTTGCTTCAAGAGCAGATATAGCAACTCCTTGCAGTAAATCTCCAGTAGTCAAGGATGGAACCAGAAGTACAAGGAACCACAGGAAGAAGCTCCAGTGCTCTCTCTCTTAACAGTCAGGCTATGACTGACAACACTAGATCTTTTAATAGCTACAAGAGCAACGAGGACAACATAGGCTGAACAACAAGGAAAATCTATATTAATGAGCCTGTTTTAGACAGTAGTGAGACACCTTTTCCTGGAGCAGCTGCGTCTACATCAAGAGCCAACAACAACACAAGAGACACTGCTTCTGAAGCGCGATTTTGCGCATTGAACTTGAGAGCTTTATCCTTTCCGCCTAGGAGAAGTTACAATTACAGTACATCTACTGTGATCCAAAACTAAAAACCTATGAATCTTCTAAAAATTCAAAAAAAATCCAATATACATATATTTTTGAGACTCTACAACAACTCCATGTACAGCATATATAAAGCCATGAAAAATGCAGCTATTTTTAATTGCCTAGATTCAGAAACTCAGACCATAATCATTCCCAGACTATCTGAGCAGGGTTGAACATATGAGAACGTGTCTAGGGCTCTTATTGCTGAGTTTGGTAGCAAGGAAGCTCTATTTTGCCAATAAATGAAAAATACTGAAGCAAAAATAAGAAAGGGGGAAAGCCTAATGTAGTTCTCTGAGCAGTTCTACCTGGACTCACAGACTCTAGTTTCTATGGGAGCAGCTACTTTTGTTGACGTAAAAGGAGCACTTCTTAACTATGTACGTCCCAACAGAGAACTCTACATTGCCATCAAATCTGGAATCTATGGTGCAAGATTGCTACCTAAACTCATTTGAAATCTAGATTCTTTTAAAGAAAAATTTGATTTCATATTCCCTGATTACAAGAAAGCTACCACTTTCAACTTGACTAAATTCAAAGGTAAAACCATGGAAAAGGATATGTCAATGAAAACGGCAACTGGTTTAATTCCCGTGGGTAATGGCCTTAAAAATAACCAAACATGCTATAAGTGTGGTTAGCTTGGCCATCTATCACATTATTAAAAACCATCAAAGGCAACATACATCATGTAGGCCCAGATGATAGCAAAGAAGACAACAAGCCTACAGAAGACAAATGAGAAAGAAGATGAAGAGGAGTAAAAAACCCGCTAATTGGTCAGGTTGCAGAGAAAAACCTGACTGCTAGTAGTAACAACCCCTCTCCAACACTTGATCCAGGCCCTCCTGCAAAGGAATTGCCTGAAAAATAAAACAACCTGATGGACCCAGATTCTAGCCCTGAGCGCTACTTAACTGAAAAAGAGGAGGTGAACAAGGACTTGCTCCACCAAGTTCTGGCTGTAAACGTTGTCACAAGAAGACAGGCTATAAGGACTGAAGCCTTGCTGTGACTGCACTACAGTCACATTGGGCTGTAGTTTCACAAAGAGGTTAGATTGTGATGAATTTCATAGGTTGAAATTTAAAACAATAGGATTGGCCTTGGAGAGACTTTCCGGTGTAGTAATTGGTACCCAGGAATCAATTAGGCTGTACTAATTGAGGGCCAAAATGAATAGTCTGAACAATTCAGATTATGAGACTAGGTTTCTCAAACCAATTTGTTAACTGGGAAGGTTAATTAATTGATATCCTTGAATATGATTAATGAGGATTTAATCATAGGGCCAAAATGGACTTGACTGTGTCAAGTGAAGACTTGTTGTCTTCAAACAGATTAATTAATTGGGAAGGCTGATTAATATATGCTAGAAAATAATTAATGAGGATTTTAATTATATTGTTAAATTGCCTTGACTGTGTCAAGAAGTTTGGTTAAGGTTAGCCAAAAGTAAACCCCCAAATTGTGATTTAAAAGCGCAGTTTTGGCAAATTAATTAAGTTAGAAGCGTCGCTGCGCTGCCTAATTGATTTGTAAAGTGCCAAAGGCGCTGCCTGGGAAAGTTCCTGGGCGCTGTGGTGGCGCCTGGTTTGAGTTTTGAAGCAATTTAATGGGGTTTTAATGCAAAAAACCATTAAATGCAAAAAAAACGGCTAAATGTAGACAATGGTGTCTTTGCATTCAGGATTAATCAGCTGGTTCCCAGTTGGAACAAGGATAGTTTGGATCAGGAATACGTATATTCCACAGGGTTTTGGCACCAGAAGTCTGGAATGCTTCAAGCCAAAGCAATACATTTCCACAGAAAGAATCAGGTGATTCTGGATGCAGTATGAAACATTCTTATAGGTTATGAGCGTGAAGATCTTTTTGGTAAATATTTGGATTGGATGGCACCATTATGTCATAAACCACGTGATAGGAATCCAGGTGTGATTCCGGAACTGAAGGGGTTTTCAGCCAAATATACCCCATTGGTATATAATAAAAACATGATAATAATTAATAAAAAATGATGCTTATTTGTGACAATGGTTGCTTTCCCCTCAATCTTTTTATGCCTTTTGTTTTTGGCTTTTAACTGAAATAAGACTACCATGAAATGAAAGAGATGGTCTGCAGCTAAGACTATGGGAAAAAAAACGTGGAAGTGATCACCAGATGGCAACAAGTTTAACGCCAAGATTGCTTGCCTGGAATCCAAGCTCATTGAAGCTTACATAAAGGGTTCCCTGTCAACCCGTAAAAGAGTCAGACCGGGATAATGAAGAAGCAAGCATGAATTTCCTGGATCTGTCACACTTGCCTTCACGTGAAGCAATCAAAACTGTGTCAATTTCTTACACTGAAAAACTTTCACATTCTTCTAGTGAAGTCACTCATGAAAGTGATATCCTTAAAAAATTGGCACAAATACTACGCTCAGTACAAGTCTCAACTGCTCTGGAGACTTTAAGGACCCTGAAACCCAAGCTGCCCTCTTTTTTAGAAGGATTTCTTGCACAGTTCAAAGATCTAGATGTACACAAAGTTAAAAAAGTTTTTGTCTTCAGACTATGGAGACTAATATTATTGCACCTATATTAAACTTGTTGTCCACAAGCTCAGATTACAGGCAATTTTAGACTCAGGAGCTCCAGGAAACATAGTTTCCATCAGGTTGGTGAAGAAGCTCAAATTGGCTTCTGATTTGGACTATGAAGAAGAGTTTGGTATCACTGGCCCCAATAAAACCAAGGCCTTGTGTGGTTATTCTTCTCTTCCCTTTGGTTTTGTAAGCTAGTAGTGACTGCTCCAGCTATAGCTCTCTGAAATAGTAGCTTTGATATACTCATTGGGACAAGTTTATGGCTACTTATGGTACAATTATAAACCATAAGGACAGCACTTTTAGCATCTTGGGCCATTCTGTTCCCATTTTTTATCATGGATAGACCCAAGGATCTACTGACTAAGAAGATTCACCACATTAATATGAAATACACCAATAATGACCTTCCTGTATTCTATATATTACACCAGAGAAAACCAAAGAATCTCCACTTGGCTACTAAGAACTATAAAGGGATACCTCTTTATGTGGCCAAAGATTTTGTGATCCTTAAGGGTTTTCAAGTTATTCACAACACTGGACTTAGGTTGGGGTTCCCAAAAGGATTACATGGCAAAGTCCACAGCCTCCACAATGAATCTCGCTTTGAACCTTGGATTTTTCCTGGAATTGTAATGCCTTTGAGTGAATAAATCTTTTTCCTTCTGGGTAATCTTTCTAATATCTCCATAAAGGTCAAGAAGAACCAAATTTTGGGCCATCTTCAACTTGATGAAAACTCAGCTTTGAGAGATGTCATTCTCTTTAGGGAATTCAGTGAATTTGAGCTTCTTTAAAACAGCCCTCCAGTTCTATTGAAAATTCCAAGGGAATCACTCCAGGGATTATCTGAGTCACAGAAAGACCAGACTTTGTGTCTCTTTGATAAATACAGAGCTGTCTTTGCAGAGCACAACCATAACTTGGGAAAGGATCTAGGAGTAAATCATGTGCTGGACACACAAGGCACAGACCCATAATTCCCTTCTAATCTGGAGAAGCCAAGCTCAACAAGAAATTGTCAACAAAGAACTACAGAAGCTCCTCACAGCTGGACTTCTTGTTCCTAGTAAATGTTCTTGGTCCTCTCCCCTTCTAATAGTAAGGAATAAAGATGGATCCAACTGTGTGGTAATAGATTATTGTAAATTGAACTCTGTTACAAAAAAGGATTCATATCCACTTCCACAAATTAACAACACACTTGAAAAGCTAGGTAGTACCTAATACTTTAGCATAATGAATCTAATTAGAGGCTATTAGAAAATTGACCTTCCAAATGCAGGCCAAGAGAAATGCACAATCATCACAGAGCAGGGCCTTTTCCAGCCTACACATATGCTGCAAGGCTTGGCTAATGCCCTTGCCACCTTCCAACGTACAATGAACTCAATGATGGGTGATCTAAAGCTTTCTTTTGTTCTGGTTTATTTAGGTGACATCAATGTCTTCTTGAGAACTTTTGGCCAACACTTGGAACACCTGGAGGCTGTATTCTAACAGTTGACTGTGGCTAATCTAAAGCTTAAACCTAGGAAATGCAATTTCTTTAAGGGGAATTTGGAATTCCTAGGATATATTATAAGTAAGGATGTACTTAGACAAATTCCTGCAAAAGTGGAGGCAATTACCCAGATTCAGCAACCAAGAAGCAAAAGGGGTTTTCAAGTGTTCTTTAGAATGATAAAATACTACAGATGTTTCATTCCTAATTTTACTGGCTTGGGAGGACTTCTAATTTATCTCTTGAAGAACAAGGCTGAATTATCATAGACTCTGGGTTGTCAACAAGCTTTTGATGACTTAACAACCACTCTTTTCACCAAGCCTTTCCTGGCGTACCCTGATTTCAATCAATCCTTTGTTGTCCATACAGATGCTTGTCTCACTGAAATAGACACAGTTTTATCCCAAATGGATGACAAAGACCAGGAACATATTGTAGGCTACTGCTCAAGAACCCTGAATTGTCACAAGCGCAACTACACTGTCACAGAACAGGAATTGCTGGCAGTTATATACACCTATCAACAGTTTAGAGTGTATCTGCATGGCGTTCATTTTACTGTGGTGATAGACCATGTATCTCATAAATGGCTCAAGACCCTGGAGGATATTGAAGGTCATTTGGCACATTGGGACATCAAAATTCAAGCATTTGATTACAAGATTGTACATTGTGCTGGAGCTTCCCACCAGAATGCAGATTGTCTTTCTAGACTCCCAAATGTGGCGTTAGTCTCACCAGTGGTAGACAAGCTTTATGACAAGCTACTCCTGGACAAGTCTTTGTGGGGGGAAGAGCCATCTGAGATTCAGAAAATTCTGAAAAATCTTGTTGTGGATACTAAGGTCAAAAATAAGCAGCTGTTTAAACTCCACAAGGAAAAATGGTTACTGTACATTAGACCTTCACTATGTACAGACACAATTGTATTAGCCCATAAAATTGTAGGTCATAGAGGCATTCAGAAGATAATGAATCTTCTACAGCAACACTGTTAATGGGAAGAAATGTATTCAGATGTAGCAGAAACACTGTCTGCCTGCCTGCCAAGATTGCAATATAGAGCAACCAAAAGTCTTGCGCTACCAGCACCAGTTAATCCAAACCAGTTTTGTATTCCATACTGTTGCTATAGACGTAGTTGAGACTCTTCCACTGACTACTAGCAAAAACAAAATTTGTGATTTTAGCAATGGATCAGCTTATCAAATGGCTGGAAGCAAAGGCAATCTTAATTAGTTGGCACTGACCACAGCCAAGTTCTTTTTAGAGATATTCTCTATAAGCACAGCTGCCCACAAACACTACTGACAGATAACAGAGAAAACTTTACAAGCTAGATGATACCTAGTCTAAACAAGCTTATGGGTATTTGTGGTACTTTATCAACAATCTACCATCTAAAAACTAATGGTATGCGGGAACAAAAAATGGAAGCCTGGTTCAGATCCTGCAGAAGCTAAGCCATCAGCATGAATTGAAATGGGATACCTATCTTCCATATCCAGTCTTTGCTTATAAAATTGGCTTCCACAGAGAAACTGTGAAAAGCCCTTTTCAGTTAATATATGACCAGCAACCTAGTCTTCCACCTCATTTATATATCTTGGTAAATTTCATGAAGCTATATCTCCAGACACATACCTCCAAAGGTTATCCCAGACTCTGATTAAGCTACAATCAGAAGCACAATCAACCAACCTAGCCGCCAAAATCAAGGACATTGATTGAGAAGAACAACACTGCCCTGCTCTTCCAGTATATGAGTTAAGAAGCAAGATGTATTTCTACAGCAATTGAGGATATGGTCTTGAAAGTAAGCTTGTGTTGTTATGGCAAGGACTAGTGAAGGTAGTCCAGAAATTTGGCGTAAACAGTTACACCTTGAAGGACCTGGAGGCTGGACAATTAATTACCTAACTACATGTGAAGTACATTATCAAGGCTCCTGGTAGTCAAGACTAAACCCTATTAAGGGTAGAAAATTGGATAAAGAAAAACCTAATATAAAAAATCCATGAATTATTACCCTATTTGCATCAAGAAAGAGATAAAGCTTACAGAATGGAAAAGATAGGATGGTTTATGCAAAAGTACTTTATTAAGATGATAGTGCCTCTAAACTCAGACACATCTGGATGAGTTTGTTGCCACTTCTGTGTATATTAGCCAGTTATTGGGCAACCAGAAGAATGCAAATGAAAGGAAAGGAGATTTTTCATCGGGAAAGAAGTTTACACAATTTATGCCAATGGATTAGGGAAAAGCAAGTCTGAGTAGAATATACTCCCACAAAAGGCTCTTGAAATTTACAAATATTTCTCTAGTGTCTTATCTCCAACAGAGTAAATGAACCCAAGGAGCCCTCAACGTACTCAGGCATATGGTGTAGTCTCTGATGATAGACAACTTTAGAGCCGCTAAACACCAGACTTCCAACCAACGTCATTGACTGACAACTTCCTGCCCTACTGTAAATAAGAAGCTCCAAGGTAGTGCCCATAGCCCACAGTAACAAATACTCATGGCTATCTAAACCATGCCACAAGGGCACAGGACCTGTAGCAGAACAAGGATTAGCCCACACAGTAAATACTAGTTCAAGGAGTTCAAGAGCTCAAGAGATCTGATTATCTGTCAGAAAAATCCTATCAAAGGAGAAGTCCTGAAGGCACAGTTGTGCATACTTTATTAGCTTTATCCTAGGAATACACCAGCGCACTGTATTCCCTACTTTGTGTTTTTTTGATGGAGATCATGTAAGGGCTTTCCAGGGCTAGCATCAGTGTTAACCACATAATAACTGGCCCCCAGAACCGCAAGGTAGGGATTTTCTCCCAACAAAGTGAAGCAATCATTTCAATGAAGAAACCCTGACTATCTTCTTGTATTGCCACAGAAGCTGAGTTCACTTTTCCCTTGTTTGATTCTCAGAGAAGATCAGTTAAGCTGGGTACAGGTTCATCAGATATAGTAGTAGAAAAGTGTTTAGGAGTCTAGTTCTTGCCAGTACAGTTCCTCTTCTTGGCAATAGTTGATAGCTGCAAGTAAGTAGGCATGCCGGAGTCTATTGCTACAGAACTACTAGATGGAGTGTTTGGTTTGTAAGAAACTGTGCTTGAGGAGCTATGGAATGCTGCATCTATTTTACCGCCCACTATTCCAGCAAATTATGCTTCTTCTGATGCAAGTACAGGCAAGTTGTGAAGGATGTTGTTAACAGGAATATCCAATTTTTTTTTGGGCTTTACCAATTCTCTTTTTGGGCACATCTGTATAGTGGATAACTGGCTTTCTGTTCCTTTTTAGGCAATTCATCATGCTGAAAGAGGTTGTGTATCTTTTGAAGTAAAATCTATTTCAGCGGGGGAAATGTTGTGAAGTGATTGGTTAAACTAGCCTTCACTGTAACAGACATTGATCCATCAAGCTTGGTGAATGAGAGAGCAATAGTACTCTCACACTGGATGAAAAGTGTTCCTAACAATCAACAAAGTTGCCCTTCCAAGACATATTAACTAATAATTTTCCAATTATTAGGTTAATAGTGGGCCAAGCTGGCAGAGGGATCTAGCTGTGAAGCAGAGGATCCTGGCGCTCCGCAGTTCCTATTAACATCCAAACATCTATATAACTCTCTTTCTGATAGATAAATAAATAAAGGATCCATATTTACAACTACAGCATTTGTTATACACACTAAGTTGAAGAAATCATATTGAATTAGTCTTTGATAATTGAAGAATTGTAATTTGAGTTAAGCTAAAAAGCAACTAACACACCATAACTGTAAATACATAATGGGTCTCAGAGTTGGAAGACACATCAACTTCAATCAAAGGTGAACCCAAGATTTGAGGGTTGTAGCTTCACGTCCTTACAACATGACAAAGGGGGATTTTCCAGTCACTTGGTATCTACTGAGTCATTTAGCAAAGATAGCAGTGGGGAGGAACATATCCCAATTTGCAGTATCTGAGATAGTGAGCTTCTGCATGATTGATATTTGGGAGGAATTTTCTTGCTCTTCTGTCCCATTGGTGGATGGATTATACAGAGCAGAGAAAGACTAGTGAGTGGACATAGCCTATACAATAGACATGATGAGGTGAGCATTGAAGTTGGTACCATTGTTAGAGAGCAAGATTTGAGGGCATCCATGTCAGTAAAAGATGTCTTGCTCAATAAATTTGCTGTTGTCTTTGTGAGAGAGGGGGGCTAAACTAACTAATTTTGGCTCCCAACCCGGCAAAACAAACCACCAGGATGCTGCCCAGTGTAGAACTGGGACAACCACATGAAGGGGGGACCACAGAAAGAACCCAGGGGACAGCGTAGGGAAGTACACATTCAATCCCATCAACACTAGACCAGTAAGCAACCAAGAGTACAAGTGGGGCGAGAGGAAGCATCACAGGCGCCTGAAAGGGTGCCAAGTTGCTCTTCTCCGGACCAAGGGGGAGGACATTGGCGTTTCCTTACCCACAAGAACGGCCAAAGCATAGTCATCAACCTCCAATCCAGGTTGTTGAAATTCAGGCTCTTGACCACGGCCTTACCAGAAAAAGGAGACTACTGGGGAGATTCAAGAGGGTAGAAGGATCTTCACAACAAGCTGTGCAGAAGAGGAGATTTTTGACCACAAATATGGTGAGGTCAACCACAGAAAGAAAAGGAACAGAACCAAGGAAAATACCAAAGAATTCAGAGCTGAGAATATCATGGTTGTGTTCTCCACAAAATTTGGGTAAGGTGGGTAGGTTTGGTTTGGGCTAAAACAATAAAGTTTTGTCCAGCAGGAGGGCTCACAGGCAAGAGAACAGGCAGGAGTCAATAGAGGGGCTTTTGGGAGCTTGGCAGTGCTCTTGGGCGTCTTTAAAGTGAACAGAAAAAAACCGGTTTGAAAATAAAGAATTTAAAGAGAAAATCAAAGTAAAAATAGAATCTTATATTGAATTTAACTAAAAACTTTGAGTTGAAGCATAAATTTTGAGAGCAAAAGCAAAAACAACAACAACTATACACTAGAGTCTGTTTCAAGAGTCCCAGAAGAGGGACCGGGTTTGAAGCAGGTTGGTGGAAGGTAAAAAGCAATAGAAACACTAACACTTTTAATATAGATTGTAGGGAACTCAAAACAGAGGTCCCAACTGAAACTATAAATTTTAAGAATAAGTGCAACAGAATCCAAACTTTTATAAATTGGAAAATTGACAAGCAGGGGACTCAAAGTCCCCTGGCATTGTTAAAAGGAGTGAGTTAGCAGGGAGTAATCACATGACCTCAAGTGGTGCATCTAATTGGCCAAGAGAGAAATTTTTCTTAGCCAGAGCCAGGTGTGCTGGAGGCTTTCAAGGTAATTTATGAGGCTTCACCTGATTGGCTGGAAGGCATCCCAACCATTTCAGATTTAATTGACTTTGTGGTTATTGATGTGGCGTTTTTTGATTGGGAGTTTCTGATTGTTTTTAAGAGAGGACAACACCATGCCAACAAATAGCCCAAATTGATCAGTGTTTCTTCCCAGGCCAGGACAGCCAGAGCTGGGGGATCCACAGGGTAGGCCAGAAAAAATCTCTCATTGATAGTATGAGCTAAATCTCCTAGAGAATTAAGTGGCTTGGCTGTAATTTTTAAGCCTTTTTTGGAGCAGCGGGAAAAACAGTTTGATCCAAGGCCAAAGGTGGTAGTAGATTTACAGTCTTGGCAGTTATATTTTTGTAGTTCAGGCTTCAACTCATTTGATAAAATATTCTACACTACCAAGTTGAAACAAAACCCAGAATAGAACAAGGGAGAGGTCTAACAGCATTAATACTCACAGTATGGAAGGCATGCTTAGGTGGGATGAGCTTGAACTGATGTTGGGATAATCAAGGACGTTGTAGTTGACAGGAATGACAGGAGGCAGGGACATCAGGGATTAGGAGGTGCATGTTCTCCCAGTAGAAGTTCTTACACAACCAGTCATGATATTTTGCTATACCCCCATGCCCAGCATCAATATGGGCCTGGAGGATAATGGCTATTCTCATGCTAGGGCAAACATAGGGCAGATAGGTATTTTCGACCTTCTTGAAGAGTTGCCTATCCAAAATGACAGTATCCTTTAATGAGACTTGTAGAGCCAGGTGGATCTCTTCTGGTTCAGTTGTCCAAGTGTCAGCTTATCCTATTGACTTGTACAGACAATCAGCGTCACAGGATAAATGGCCAGTATATGCATTCTAGACAATCCATTTTCATGCTGGTGTTGAGCACCTGGTCAGTGTACTACAGTTAAATCATATCCTTGTAAGCGGAGGGCCCAATAAGCCAGTTGATCTTCAGGTTCCTTTAGTTGTTGTAACTATTTAATGGAGGAATGGTCAGTGGCTACAGTAAAGTGGGTCCCAAAGATAAAATATCAAAATTGATTTACAGTGTGATACACTGCCAAGCATTTCTTTTTGGTGACACTATAATTTTCTCATGTTTGTTGAGGACACATGAATAATATGCCACAGTTCAATATACTCCTTCATTGTTTAGCTGTGCTAAGATTTCACCCACAGCTACTCCACTGGCGTCAGTGTATAAGATGAACTACTTGTCATAATCAGGATAGACTAAAATGGGGGCCTCCTTAAGCTTAGTATTTAAAGCCTCAAAGGAATTTTGTTTACTCTCAGTCCATTCAAAAGGAATTTTCCTGAGAAGTTGGACAAGGGGTTCATCTAGCTTTATAAAGTCAGGTATAAATTGCCAGTCATATCCCATCAGGTCAAGGAATACCTGGACCTCACAAAGATTTGTAGGGGCAAAATCTTATCAATGGGTTCCACTTTATTGTCCATGGGACGTATTCCAGTCTGGATGACTTAATGTCAGGGCTGAAAGCTGGATTATTGATTAGATAAAGGCCACCAATAATTCCAGCCTTAGGACCATCCTCAAGTAACTCAGGATTATTCAGATGGGAAAAGACCAGACAAGAAAGCAAAATAGAAGCTTATCAAAGAGATTTATTATGAACCAGATTTATTTGAGGAGCCAAGAAGGAGAATGTTGGAATATGGAAATAAAGAGAGAATAGGAGAATTTATACACTTAGTACTTAAATTTTGAGAGAAAGCAGGGGTAATTAAGAGGAAATTTTGTTGGAAGGCAAGTGTTACATTTGCAAATGGTAAGGAAAAGAGTTAAGTTTGAATCCTCTTGTTTCTGGCTTTCAGAAATGTGTTCAAGCATTGAGATTATTTCACTAGATTGTGAGATATAAAACAAACAAGTGGAGATCTTCATGAATATGAAAAACAGGGTTTTACATGAATTGGGGGACTTGGTATTATATAATTAAATCAAGTTTATTATAAATCTACTTTAAAGAAGCTTAAAACTCATTTCAACAGTTTAAACACATCAATTAAGTCCAGAATAAAAAGCAGTTTTATGTCAGGAGGATCCTGACACTTAATGGCCCAAGAACTCAAGTTGCTCTTCAAAGAAGGAACACTTTGAAGGCTTAAACTTCAGGTCTACTTAGAAAATATTGAAGAAGACAGCCTTGAAATAGTCCAAGTGATCAGTGAAGGTGGAGCTAAACACCATTATATAATCCAGATAAACAAGTACGCAGGAGAGCTTCAAGTAATGTAGGATGGAGTCCATGGCTTGTTGGAAGGTGATGGGAGTATTAAAGAGTCCTTGAGGCATTTGGGTTGGTCCATAAAGACCTTCAAACGTGATAAGAGTAGCTTTTCTTGGTCTTATGGGGAAATGTAACCTGCCAATATCCCAAGGCTAAATCCATGATGAAGAAGGATTTTGAGCCTCCCAATTGTCTAAGGGCATCATCATTTCTTGGCAGTGGGCATATATTCTTTTTTGTAGAAGAATTCAGAGAACAATAGTCCATCACAATACAGTGGCTCCTCATCCTTCTTCTTAAGGATTATTAAGAGGGAGGTCCAATGGTTCTGAGAGGGAGCCAATAGTCCAGCATCCAATAGTTAATTGAGTTCTTTGGAAACCTGGGCAACTTCTAGCCTACTTCAGCGGTAGGGCTTAGCATGGAAAGTCATAGCATCACCTGTATCAATCTGGTTAATGACCCTCTTTGCTAGACCATAGTCATTGGGCCCAGAAGCAAAGATGTTGTTGAACCAAAAGCAGCTCCAAAACATCTTTCTGCTGGATGGGTGATAGTTGCAAAAAATCAGCGGCCTTGAACAGGGAGATAACTTGAGGGTCTTCTTCTGGCAAGTTAAAAGTATCTGAATGTTCCAAAGGGGTAGAGATAAGTCACTTGATCTGCTTCTAATATGCGTCCATGTCTCATAGCTTAGCTTCTAGAAATCTACATGGGCAAAGCTATCAGATTGGCTAGCAGCAGTTGTACAGGATCCTTATGAGTTTGGTCTAGAATCCCAGAGCACAACTGAGGTTTTTGCAACTTAGAGATTTAGGAGATTAAAACTGTAAGAACAATTTTTGGACAACTAATAGTACATCTGAGAATCAATGGTCACTTGGTTGCCAGGAGTGATAGTGACAGCCGCAGGAGCAAGCAAAGGGACACCTTCCTCTGCAGGACAAGAAGGAGGTGAGGAGTGCATATTATAGGAATGAGTCCTATAATTCAGCAAGAAGATGCACATGTGGTATTTGAGAACACAAGTCTTAAGTTGATTGTTAGGGATGTGTGGAGGCTCTTCAAATATTAATAGGACTTCATAACATAAGAGAAATAGATACCAATCTTGAAGATTGAAAATTCCATTGGACTCTCAGAGAAATTGGGTACCTATCAAGAAGTTGTAGCTTTTTTATCTCTAAAACAACAACATGGGATGAAATTAGTGACTTTAAAAACCTCATTGGCAAGGCAGAGTATGCGCCAATAGCTAAAGTCTGAGACATACAAGCAGTTCCATAATACTGAGTATAGTTGAGATCAGGAGCTAACTTGATTTTCTTTATCAAATTGAAGGATAAAATGTTGACAGGGGGAACATGTGTCAGGATGGCCTTGATCTTAACTTTCTTAATGGATACTTCTACATGGGTGATATCCTTTCCAAAAGGGGGTAAGACAGCTAGGACATCTTGAGCTGCTTTCAGTTCCATTTCCCATCTTGCCAGCATGCACTTCAAGGCAGGAATTTCCTTATATAAAGTTTTCAAAGGTAGGTGTGACAGTCCACATGTTTGGTGATTTGCAGGTGGGGCTAATATTAGCCAAGTGAAAGTTTGGTTGTTTTTTGCAGGTAGAGGCCCAGTAGAAAATGATGGCTACTAGGGAAGGTAAGGCCTAGCTGGTAGGTTTAAAAACTACTAGAGGCAGATGGTGTCTCCATCCAGAAGAAGATATTGGCTGCTGTGGGCTGGAGGTTTTCACCCAGCAGGGAACTGTGGTTGCTTGGGGTGAAGAATGAGATAGCTCAGCAGGGAACTTTGTCTGCTTGGGGTGGAGAGTTATCCAGCCTGATGGGTATGGCTTGCTGCTCAGGCTGGAGAATTTTTAGACCCTGGCAGATAACCCGGGCTGCCAGGGTAGAAGTATGTGCCAGCATGGTAGGGGACACCTACCAGGACTGAAAGTTTTGGAACCCTGATGGGTAGCACAGGCTGCCAGGGAGAGGAAGAGCTTTGAAGGCTCTACATACCCTGATACGCTTGCAGGAGGACTGTGAGCAAGCATATTACCTAACAGACTGGTAGGGTTCCTTGTTTATGTCCCTATGGGAGCTTTGGGGGGAAAACCCAAAGTGAGCATTGGAGGGAATAGATTTGCTCAGAGGTGTCACCAAGGCGGTTTGCTTGGGGAAGTAACTGAAGAACTTGGTGTGATCAGGCCTCTGGGAACTAAAGCTGATTACTTTGCAACTGAAAGCCCAGAATTAATCACCTGGACAAGTAAAAACAATGGCATATACATTGATCTATGGTTGAATGGCCTAAGTGGAGTACTACTTGCAAGGGCCCAGTCAAACACCAGTTCAATGCGGACTCATGCCTGGGTCTACAGATTCTGGTAACAGGGACTGAGATAAAGAACTGAGGTGGTTCAGGATCAACAGAGAAGACTAGTAAGAAGGACTGTATGATAACAGTGAAGACTAGTTGAGGGACTGTTGGTTCATGTTGAAGTTTGGAAAATGGTTCATTGTGCAGGTGGAACCACGGTGGTTCCTAGTGAGGATTAGTTGATGGATTAGCTGAGGATAAGAGGAAGGACTGCAAGATCATGATACAGGATTAGCTGATCATGATACAGGAGCTGGCTGAAGAACCAGAAGATGATGGTGCAGGACTGGTGGTCTGGAGAAATAAGCCAAAATTTTGCCTGATTGATATGCAAAAGCGGGAATATGTGGAATTTTTTGCCTTGGGTTAGTATTGAAATCAAGAAAGGAGTGTGTATAGAAGTGTGGGTAAGATATTTATTTATTTAGTTCCTAGGATAGAAAAAGGTATGTTGCTATGAGAGCTAGACACAAAGTTGTTTTGATGGGACGTTTTCCTTGGATTTTACAAGATTTGTAAATATATGAGGAAAACATTGAAGAGGTTCAGAAAGCACAGTTTGAATAGCATTCTACTATTTAAATTTATTTAGGCTGAATTTAGGGAAGACTGGTGCTGGAATAATGAACTGATTAACATTTTGGTGCGTAAAAAGTTGTCAATTTGAGCAGTTTGAGCAATGGAAATTGATTTCTTAGTTGATCCCAGTGGAACTTCAGAAATGGTATAGTTTTGTGCTCTGCATTAATTGGTTGAGTTCTGGCAGGTTTTCTGATGAAAATGATTGGTTGGACACAAAACGCTTAAAGTATAAGCAAGGAAATAATGAATTAATACTTTAAGCTGTTGAGAAAGTAAGTATGTAAGCTTAAATTATTATAGAAAAAAGTGAGCGCAATGGTTTAAGCTTCTGAAGAAAGCTATTTTGAAGGCAGAACTTTTGGGAAAAGAACACTATAAGAAGAAGGCTGGCTGGAAAGTTACAGGGTCTTCCCCAGGTCTTTTCTGGGTCTATTGATTTTCTGCTGAGAGGTTTCTGAAAGCCTTCTGATTCCCAGCAGGAGCTTGGTTGGACTGATACAAGTGGCATACCAAGGCCACTAGAGCTATACAGAGAGCTGAAGCCCAAGATTAAGGAGCTGGGGCTTGATATAAGGAGCTGATTCCTAGGCGCGGTGCAGGAGTCCAAATTTGAGGAGCACAAGTCCAAGACTAAGGTGCAGGAGCCCAAGACCAAGTACAAGGAGACCAAGATATTTTTAGAAGAATCAAAGTATTGGAAAATCCATATTGTTTCCCTGACCCCCAGGCCATATACTATAAGGTTTTTAAGGGGATCTTCCTTCTGAGAGTTAATAAAAGCCCATTTTGGCCCCTATACATATTTCTGAGATACATTTTTCCTTACTAGAGAATGACAACCCCTTCCTGCCGGCCCCTGGCTATAACCCAGGACACACTTTGGGGACTGGGGGACAGGAACCCCACAGTAGGGACACAGTAACATTATGGATGTAGCCCAAAGATAACACAGCTTCTTCTTCTAAAGAATCCACTAAGACAGGGGGTCGATGAGCCTGAGCTAGATAAGGACAAGACAGCATGGCCTTAGCTTCAGTAGGAGGTGACAAGTTTTTATTGTGATCTTCCCTGAGCAAAGTTTATAGGGGACCAGCACAGTCTCAGTGACAGCCAGAACTGAGTAACTGTAAAAATCTGATTCATCATAGTCAGAATCCTTGGGCTCAGAATCAACCAAGAGATTGTGGAATAAATTAAGGATAGTAGGGCCAGACAAAGGAGGAGATTCTTTGTCAGAGGGAGGATCAGGAGGAGAATAGGGAGATTGGTTGGCAGAGAGTGTCTCTGCCTCTAAGCTGACCTCTCTTTTCCCACCTGTTCCTTAGAATCAAATTGTTTCACATGTGAGTTGATGCAGGTTTGCAAATAGTGTCCAATCTGACCACAGTTGTGACAACCTTGTTGTTTGGGCTGTTCATTAAAGCTAAAAGTCATGATGTGTGGGGTGCAATAAGTAGTACCAGAGTTGTTAGCCTTATTCTTGCAGACCACAGTTCCTTAATGTTTCAGATGCATATCTTGAAGGAGGGTCTTGATGCTCATAATAGACGTAGGGACATTTTATGTGTTCTTAAGTGTTGACATAAGAGCTGATTCACCTTCAACACATTGGAACATGAAGTATATGCCTCCCAGAGAGTCAATTGGCAACTGGGAATGAGTTGTTGACCTTCAATGTAGAAGTGGTCAGCAAACCCAGCCAGTGTTTCCTTAGGTGTAAAGGCAATATGAATGAAGGCATACTTCTTAACCTCAAGGCTGAGGTTTCCTATGTACTCCTTAATGAGAAGATGCTTCATATCTTCCCAAGTGTATATGGACGTGAGTTCAGGAGCCACAACCTCTTGAAAGGTGAGATGCAGACAGGTATGGATATGTTCTTTCTTCAGATTATCAGTAGCCCTTTGCATGGCATTTTTATAGATTGTAAAGAAATCAGCTTGGGTGAGGTTAGGAATCAAATATTTTCTTGAATATGGGCTTGTAATTGGGATCAATAGACAGAGAGTTAGACTGACTATTTTCACCCTGATTAAGAACAATAATATAGGGGTTCCCTTCAAACTCAGATTCAGCGGCAGGTTGTCTAGCCCACAGAAGTCAAAGGCTCTCTTCTAAAGTGTCCAGAGTAGAGATGTTCTGGCCTCCAATGTCCTTGACAGCTTTTGCACATTTTCAAGCTCACTAACTTGCATCTGTTGAAAAGTAAAGGTACCTATAATTCCCATTGACTCAGATAGCCAAAGCGGTAGCCTGAGACGCCAAAGGATTAAATTGTTCATTCAAAGTTTTGGTTAAGCAGGTAAGATTCTGAAATTCTTTTTCCAACACTTCCTGTCTGTCTGCAACATCATTGGTCACCACTGCCAAATGATCCAAGGCAAGAGCACAGTTGACACGGGGTTGCCCTTCCAAACCAGACAGCATCTGTGGTCTGTATGGGCAGGGACATCAGTGACCTCTGCCTCTCCTTTGCCATCAGATTCAGAGGAAAATCATCTTTTTGGAGAGGCGTTGACATAGGTACTCAATCCTACCTTGTAACGTAGCTTTTTGATCTGTTAACATGGTGAGTCAAGGGTCAGGCACAGACTCTACTAGAGGAGGGTTGAAAATAGAGGCCTGTATTTGGGTAGTGGCTTTGAGTTTGGCTATGCCCTTCCAGACCTTAGCCTCAAATGCAAAAAGAATCTCAGAAGATACTGTAGGTAGTTCTGCTTTTACTGAGGCCACTTTGTTGTCAGCTTAGTTCTGAACCTGACAGAGTATTTCCTAGAGTGGCCTTATCTGAGCTGTATTGTTGGTGTAGCTGATGGCCCCAATTGTCCATGTGTGTCCCAACCAACTCTTTTGGAGAGTTTATATGTTCAAAAACTGATTGAGTTTTTCATGCAAGGTCTTTAATTCTTGCCTATAATTTAAGAGGGTTGTTTGATTTGTCCTTTCCAAATAGCTTGGTGGTCATCTAATTCACACAGCTAGTTCCTAATATACCCTACAAGAGAAGAGCAGAGTGTGTTTAGTGACAAGGTCAGGTACTTTTGGGAGGCCAATGAATCATGTTGGTTGTTGGAAATTCAAACAACAATACTGTATGTCCATTGCTGATAAGCCATCTTCTGTGCATTGTTGGTGGTGATAGCAGTTACCACAGCAGACAGGAGCTGGCTCTACAACCCCAACACTAACTGGTGATGGACCAAGTAGGCTGTATAAATGAATTCACCAGCTTGACAATAGTTTCCATGTATCTCATTAGAGAAGGGGGAGACCAAAAACAAGAAAGAAGGAATTCAGGTCCTCAGAAGCATAGTTGGGGTGAAGACCAGTAATGGTATGTGTCAGAAATTGTGCCATTAATGCTATTTTGATATGGCGTTTGAATAATGATATATGCAAAAATTTGTTTGGTTTTGCTTTCAACTTTGGGAATTCCTTTCCTTCTATAAATGGGTCTGATCCAACATCCACCCATTCCAGATTACTGTACCTATCTTTGTCTGATCCTGGTATGATTTCAACCCAACATGCCCCCCTCTGCCACTCTGTCTACCTAATGAGTGATCATTGATCCTTGTCTACTATTATAGTAGAATCATTTCTCTTAATGACAATAAGGTTATCCACATTTGCGTAGGCTTTAATATTCTTCAAGCTTTTTCCTTTCTTTTTTGCCAAAAAAAGCCTTATCTTGTATTCCAGTAAATCAAGGTACATGTCCTTAATTTTGCCCTGAAGGCTAACCCAAGGCTTACTTTGAACCTCAAATTTTTTGTTATAAAGATTTCCTGTTGTGTCCTCCTGGATATTGTCCCCAGGAGCCATACACATAAAAATGATGCTCACTGCAGGGGTTGCAAGCCCCTTGGTTACCCTGTTCCCATGTACATTCTCTGGTCCTTCCCCCTTTGTTTCTGAAGTACCCAAGCAATCTAAAGCTTCTAGTCCCCCTCTAGAAGAAGATATCATCAATGCCTCCTCAACTCCTATGGCAATGGTGTTGTCTCCTGGGCCCTCTTGGGCCCCCTTACAGCTTTCTCACTCAACTATGAGCAAGTTTGTGCCGCTGCCTACTCTCTCCTCCACACAGGCGCTGTGGCAATGCACACTATCTCTGGTCTCTGTCCCGGGTTTGCTTACAAAGATCTATATTCCTTTCTCTTGGAATTTTGGTCTTACCCCTGCGCTGATGGAATCTATGGAGACTATTGGCATATTGGTTAACTAATTCATCCAACCTGCAGTGGCCCATCATCAGTTGGCGCTGGGATCTCAAAACCAGCTCTTGACTGCCGTAGCCACCGCCGTTTCCAACAATCATTCAAAAAATATGGCCTATCAAGAATGGTCCCATAGTCTATTTGCTTGCATTTCAATCATTAGCTCAACTTGCTAGCTTCACAAAAGTATTTGACCTTGTATCTAAACTCCCTTTGCTCCTTGCTCCCTGGATATATTAATGATCAACTTTGCAAACTGGATGATTACCAAGCTACCTGGTGTGGCCAGATAGAGTCAACCCTTCTAAAATATTTTCAAGATTTTGAGACCCTAGTTGCTGAACTCAATCAGTTTCAGGAACATGTTAATACCTAGCTTGAGTTGGTTGGGACTCATGTCAACACTTGGGGCCAATATCTGCACTTACAGTATGGCTTGGACAAGGCCGCTTTGGGAAACACTCTATGCCAGGTTCAAAAATATGTTGATAATAGGATGGCCTCCATTGAAGTGACTCCGCCAGCTTCACTGGTTGATATCCTGTCTGAATTTGAAGCTAAGTTATGGGAAGTTATAGCCAAACTCAATATCACTTTTTGACGTCAAGCCTCTGCCCCAAACCCTCTGCCTGCAAACCTACACCTGATCCTTGCATTGCCTTGCTGACTGACCAAGTAGGTACTTTGCAAGGCAAGATTGAGTATTTGGGACAATACCTCTATGACCCTGATGACTTTTCCTCTGAGTCTGATAGTTAAAGGGAGGCTTGAGTCACTGGTACTCCTATATCCCTTGATCATGGGTGTTGCCCTGGATTGGAAGGCCAACCCCGTGTCAACTGTGCTCTTGCCTTGGATCACTTAGTGGCAGTAACTAATGATGTGGCAGATTGGCAAGATACTCTAGAAAGTGAGGTTCCAAACCTCTCTCAATTAACAAAGACAATGAATTGACAAATTACCCCTCTGGCTGCTCAAACAACTGCCCTGGATGCTTGTATCAAGGGGGTTACTGGTACATTGGCAGTACACAAGATCAAGATCAATGAATTTGGAGCTGCTGCCGCAACCACACAGGATATCAGTGGACAGAATAGCTCTACACTAGATACCCTAGAAGAGACTTTCAATTCTCTGGGCTAGACAACCCCCTGCTAAATCTGAGTCTGAGGGCAATCCTCACAGCAATGTTCTCAACCCTGGTGACAACAGTCAGTCTACTTCCTTGTCCATTGACCCAAACTACAAGCCAACATTCTAGCAGATATTTGACCCTAATTACTCTACCATTACTGCCTTTTTTAATCTACAAGAATGCAATGTGTAGGGCTATTGAAAAGCTCAAAAAGGAACACATTCTCACCTGTCTTTATCCTAGGCGCCAAGAAGTGGTGGTCCCTTTACTCCCCTCCATTGTCACTTGGGAGGACATGAAGCGCCTCCTTATTGAGAATTTGGAGGAGATCTCAGGTTAGAGGTCAAGAAAGATGCATTTATGCACATTGCCTTTAAGCCCAAGAAAACCCTGACCAAGTTTGCTGATTGCTTCTATATTGAAGGTTAACAGTTGATCACCATTCATCAGTTAACTCCCTGGGAAGCTTACACGCCATGTAAAAATGCTTTAAAGATGAACCAGCTTCTATGCCTACACTTTAAGGCACACAAGGCTTCACTCAATTCCATGAAGAGTATTAAGATGCTCTTACAAGACATGCATTTAACCCATGTGGGTACTGTGAAGCGTGAAAATAAAGCCAGTAACGCTGGGATCACCTCCTGTACACTGTGCATTATGACTCTGGGTTCAAGTGGACAGCCTAAGAGGCAAGAATTTCATAACTGCAGTCAAATATGGCACCACTTGCGTACCTGCACTATCTGCGGGTAGAAGTTTGTGACCCTAAGGAACAGGCAAAAAAAGGTCAGCTTGAAGGCAGAGATGCTCTCTGCTGACTGATCTCCCTGGTCTCATCCTGATCCTTCTTCTGACAAGGAATCTCTTTTTCCTCTGGCCTAACTATTCTTCACCTATTCCACAATCTCTCCAATGATTCAGAACCTGAAGAATCTGATAGTTATGGCTACTCTGTTTTGGCTGTCCCAGAAACTGAGTCTGTCTCTTACAAGATTTGCTCAGGGAAGACCATTGATACCTCCTGCACACCTTCAAGTGAAGCCAAGGCTGTGGTAGCTTGTCCTTACCTAGCCCAGGCCCATTTAAACCCTGTCTTGGTAGACTCTTCTGAAGAAGCTGCCAAGCTAGCTGAAGCTCTCTTTTAGAATGTGACTGTATCTCTTTTACTGCAGGCTGTGTATAAGGGAATTCCTGACTTAACCTGCACTTTAGATAAATATGAAGTAAAGAGCTAAAAGCTGCACAGGATGTGTTGACTGTCTTGCCCCCCTTTAGAAAGATACTAACATGTGGAAGTGTCAATCCAAAAGGTTAAAATCAAAGCCATTCTGGACATGGGTTCTCCAGTCAGCTAGTATCATCCAAACTAATGAAGAAGCTTAAACTGGCTCCTGACCTCAATTAAACTCAAATGTATGGCACAGCTGGCATGGCACAAACTGGAGCAATTGGTGTCTACTCAGCCCTGCCCACGCGGTTTGGGAAACTCCTCATTGCATCCCCTGCTGTTGTCCTTGTGAACAAAAGCTATGTCCTCTTGGTTTGTACACAATTCTTCTGTAAATATAACAGGATTTTAAACCTACAAGATGGATACCTATCACTCTTAGAATATGAAGTCCCTTTGATTTTTGAAGAACCTCTGCGGCTCCCAGGCAAATATATTAAAACTTGCGTGCTTGAGTACCCCATGTGCATCTTCTTGCTGAAGTATAAGACTCATTCCTCCAATATGCACACTCCTCCTCTTTCCTGTCTTGCAGAGGAAGATGATCCTCTTCTTGCCTCTATGTCTATCACCATTCCTCTAGGCTTTTAAGTAGTTATAGACTCCCAGATATTTTACAAACTACCTAAAAAAACATTCCTGGAACTCTACTTGCCTGAATCCCTAAGCCACTTAGAGCCCTGATTATGTCCAGGAATCTTAAATTAATTCACAAGGAACCTGTACAACTGTTGCTTGCTAACCTGAGCACCCTGCTCATGCAGGTATCTAGGGATCAGGTTGTAGGGCATGGTTTCTATATTTGGAGCAGAACAAGTGGTGTCCCTCTACTTTTTTGGAGCTTTCAGTGATTTTAATTTACCTGAAGACAATCCTCAAGTTCTCTCCTTGTTCACCACTGCTGAATTCCCACAACTTTCACCCATCCAACAAAAAGATGTATTGGAACTGCTCAACCAGTTTATTGATATCTTTTACTTGGGACCTACAGACTATGACCTAGCCAAAGGGGTCATTCATCAGATTGATAGTGGTGATGTGCTGTCTTTTTGAGCCAAGCTATATTGCTGTAGTAGGGTAGAGGATGCCCAGGTTTCTAAGGAGCTTAAATAACTCTTAATACTGGACTCTTTGCTCCTTCTCAAAGCTCTTGGGCCTCACCTTATTGATCCTCAAGAAAAAGTACAGATGGCATTGCATTGTGATGAACTACTGCCGCCTAAACTTGCTCACAAAGAAAGACTCATACCCCTTGCCTGGAATTGATGATGCTCTCAGACAACTGGGCGGTTCTAAGTTTTTCTCAGACATGGATCTAGCCTCTGGATACTGGCAGGTCAACTTTTCACCAGAAGACCTAGAAAAGACTGGTCTTATCATCTTCATAGGGCTCTATGAACCTACTCAAATGTCTCAAGGACTCTGCAATGCCCCGGCTCCGTTTCAAAGGGCTATGGATTCCATCCTACAAGACCTAAAGCTCTCTTGTGTCTTTTTATATCTTGATGATATCACTGTATTCAGCTCCAACTTTACCAACCACTTAGAACACCTCAAGGCTGTCTTAATCAACATTTGAGAAGCTGGCTTGAAACTCAAACCCTCTAAGTGCTCCTTATTTAAAGAGCAACTTGAATTCCTGGTCATGAGGTCACCCAGTCTGGAATCTGCCCCATGAATAATAAGGTGGAAGCCATTGAAAAGATGCTACCTCCCACAAATCTCTGGGAGATCCAAGTATTTCTTATGATGATGGGTTACTATTGACAGTTCATACCTGACTTTTCTGGATTGAGTGAACCTCTTGTCCAGCTCCTTTGCAACGTCTCCTTTGATTGGACTGACAGTCAGCAGCAATTTTCAAAGCGCTGAAGGCCAAGCTCAAAGAGGCTCCTATCCTATTATAC
This sequence comes from Entomophthora muscae, assembly GCA_014839935.2. Lineage (NCBI taxonomy): Eukaryota > Fungi > Entomophthoromycota > Entomophthoromycetes > Entomophthorales > Entomophthoraceae > Entomophthora > Entomophthora muscae. Next base: position 196,224 of record QTSX02002983.1, on the reverse strand, counting down.
CCCAATTATGATAAAGAGTTCTTTATGTAAACTAATGCAAGTGGAGTAGCTTTAGGTGTCATCTTATCCCAGCTTGACAACAAAGGCGTGGATTGACCTATAGCATATTCTTCACAGGTCCTCAATAAACACAAGAAGAACTACAGCGTCACCAAGAAGGAATGCCTGGCAGCGTTGCATGCTGTAAAACAGTTCAGGCATTACATATATGGGACACAATTCACAGTGGTCACAGTTCACTCCTTCCTTAAATGGCTGCAGCAACTAAAGGAACCCAAAGGTCAATTTGCACTTGGGCTTTGTGACTACAAGGGTATGCTTTCACTGTGATACATTGTCCTGGTGCGCATCATTAGAACACTGATGGTTTTTCAAGGATGCCCATACTAGCCATCCGTCCTTCAGAAGCTGATTTCCTATACAAGTTAATATGATACCCTGACTCCTGAACCACTGAGCCAGAAGACATCCAATTGGCTCCACAGACCCTATCCAAAGACACTGTGATTCAAGATAGATAACTCATCAAGAAAGTCAATGATGCATACCTACCCTATGTTTGTCCTAGCATGAGAATAGCCATTAACCTATAATCTAACATTGATACTGGACATGGAGGTATAGCAAAAACTCATGACTGGTTATGCAAGAACTTCTACTGAGAAAACATGCACCTTCTAATTCCTGATGTCCTCGCCTCCTGTCATTTGTACCAGCTCCAATGCCCTTGCCCTTCCCAACATCAATTCAAACTCATCCCCCTAAAAATGCCTTCCACACTGTGAGTATTTATGCTGTTAGACCTCTCCTTTGTTCTAGGTCTGAGTGTTGATTTATCTTAGTAGCAGTAGACCATTTTAGCAAATGGGTCAAAGCCAGAGCTACAAAAGATACAACTGCCAAGACTACTGCAAATTTCCTGTTCCAAGATATCTTCTACCAACATGGCTGCCCTCAAATCCTTCTTTCTGACAATGGCACCAACTTTAATGCTTGCCTCATTGTTGTGATCTGAGGCGCGGCACAGAGTCACAACAAGAAATCCTAACCTTAGGATTGGATTCATACTAAGTCTTTGTTAGAAAGGCAGGGAAGGCTATGCAATTAACTTGTGGCCCTGGAAGAATAATCTCTACTAGTTGTGACTAGAAAGAGGCGCTGAATTACTGGAAGACACAAAGACAAAAATGTGGATATAACTTATTTTTATTGGAAAATAGAAAATGGATTATATAGTGGTTTGTGATACCACAAAACAATACCAGGACTGTAGGATCACTCACCACAGGCATGAGTGGGGCAAGTGAGCTGCACAGGATCAGGAAACTAAACAATTGTATTTCCCAATTTGGAGCCAGCCTCATTTAAAAGGACAATAGCAAAATAAAGAGATTTGTCCTCAAAATAACCCCAAAAAGACAAAATCAAAACATGGTTAATGGCAGCATTCACAAGATTGCACCCCTCTAGATTAGCCTTTGTGGTGTGATACTTGCAGAGGAACTTAGCATTCACGCGAGCTAAAAATTGACCTTTAGAGAGGAGCTTTACCATATACTCCAATCCTTGCTTAAAGGTCACTTCTAAGGGCCCAATCCACAACAAGTCTAGCTTATTAGCTTGTCTTCCTACTCTGTGTTGATAATACAAAATGTGGTCTCCAATGGCAAACTCAGGCAGGGGGGATCTCCTGGCATTATCAGGGAAGAGCTCCAGCAGCTTGGTTTTATAGGCGGACATGTATTTAGTAGCCTATATATCAATGATGCGGTTGACTAGATCTTTGATGTGCTCATCAGGATTCATGGCCTTATCAGAGGAGAGTAGGGGCCCCCAAGAGTAACGGGGTAGTGGCTTCAACTTCATACATCATAGCAAAAGGGGAATACCTGGTGACATGATGTTTTCTAAGGCAATAGACAAAGAGAGCAGCGGGTAAGTATAGGTCCCAGTTGGCAGTGTCAGAGTAGGTGAGCTTCCTCATGATAGAAACCAGAGTTTAGTTGGTGCGCTCAACTGACTCATTGGTGGAAGGATTATAGGGGGCAGAGAAAGACTGGTGAGACCCCAAGGCTTTAACCACTGAGATTACTAACTTGGCATTGGAGTTAGTCCCATTGTCAGATAACAACACCTGAGGGCAACCATGACAGAAGAATACATCTTGCAGCAGAATGACAGTGGTAGTATTGGCAGTGATGTCTTTTTAGGACAAGATTCTACCCACTTGCTAAAATGATTAACAGCAATTAGGATAAAGCGGCAACCAGAGTGAGAGCAAGGGAGAGGTCCTACAGCGTCAATACTGACAGTGTGAAAGGCGCGTTGAGGGGGGACTAGCTTGAACTCATGAACAGCGGCTTTAGGACAAGGGAGCTGGAAATCATGGAAACTAGCAATAACATCTGGGATCAGCAAGCAAAGATTTTCCCAGAAGTAATTCTTCTGGAGCCAGGCATGGGTCTTGGCAACGCCTCTGTGTCCTGTCTCCTTATGGGCTTGTAGAACCAACAAAAGGCAAAGACTAGGCCTTACATAGGGCAAGTAGTGGTCTTGTACAATCTTAAAAAGTTGATTGTCACAAATGAGGGTGTCTTCAGATAGCTTAGAAAGGGAAAGTCAAACTTCTTCTGCCTTGCTTTCCCATGACAAAGGGTATCCAATTATTTCATACAACTGGTCAGCTTCAGCATGGTGTAGAGCAAGGATGAGCATTCTGGATATTTCATCAGCATTCTGATGTTGAATCCCGGGGCAGTGCAGCACAGTGAAGTTGTACTCTTAGAAACAGAAAGCCCATCTAGCTAGTCGTCTTTGGGTTCCTTGAGTTGCTGCAGCCATTTGAGTAAAGAGTGGCCAGTAACCACAGTGAAATGGGTGCCATATACGTAATGTCAGAACTGCTTGACAACATCCAGCACAGAAAGGCACTCCTTCTTGGTCACACTGTAGTTCTTATCATGCTTATTCAGAACAGAAGAGGTATAGGCTACAGGGTGATCCACACCTTCATAATCCAGCTGAGCCAAAATAGCCCCAATATCCAGGTCACTAGCATCAGTATATAGGATGAGTTCCTTATTGTAATCAGAATATACAATGATAGGAGCCTCTTTGAGTTTTATTTGAGTGTCTTAAAGGCTTGTTGTTGGCTGGCAGTTCATTCAAATGGGATGTTACATAGCAGTTGATCCAAGGGGTTCCTAGTGTCAGTAAAATTGGGGATGAATTGCCTGCAGTATCCCATCATACTCAGAAAGACTTGGGCTTCTTGTAGGTTGATGGGTGGAAGTATTTTGTTGATGGCCTCAACTTTCTTAGTCATGGGGCAAATTCCTGTCTGAGTCACCTCATGCCCCAAGAATTCAAGGTGTTCCTTGAAGCAGGAGCACTTACATGGCTTTAACTTAAGTCTAGCTTCACAAATCTTTATGAACACCTCCTTGAGATGTGCCAAGTGATCAGTGAAGGTTTTTCTGAAGAAAGTTATATCATCTATGTACACTAAAACACACAAGAGCTTCAGATCACAGAGAATGGAATCCATGGCTTGTTGGAAGGTAGCTGGAGCATTGTAGAGTACTTGTGGCATTTGAGTGGGCTCAAACAATCCTTCCAAAGTGATGAGCGCAGCCTTCTGTCTATCTTTGGAAGAGAGATTAACTTGCCAGTATCCAGAAGCTAGATCCATGGTAGAGAAGAGCTTAGAGCCCCTAAGGCGGTGGAGAGCTTTGTCAATGCGTGGTAACAGGTAGGAGTTCTTCTTGGTTAAGGAATTCAAGCGTTGGTAGTCCATCACAATACAATGACCTCCGTCCTTCTTCTTCAGTATGAGCAAGGAGAAGTCCCATGGACTTTGGGAAGGAGCAAGCAGTCCAGCACCCAAAATGTTGCTTAAGCTCTTTAGACACCTGAGTATCTTCTACTCAACTGTGGCGTTAGGGTTTAGCACAAAAGGGGGAGCATCACCAGTATCAATCTGGTGAATGACACCTTTGGCTAACCCATAATCTTGCTGTCTTTAACAAATACATCCAAAAACTGATCTAGTAGATCAATAAAATCTTTTTGTTGAACCAGAGATAGCTGTGGAAAGTTTTGGGTGGTAAACAATGATAGGACTTGTGGCTCATCCTCAGGTAAGTTAAAGTCCTGGAACGTACCAAACAGATGGAGAGATAGGACGTCAGGAGCATTCAATAGCTTGCCATAACCAACAACCTGCCATATAGATACATGTATGGGGAGGGCAGTCAAGTTGGCAATTAGCAGTTGAACAGGGCCTTTATGAGAGACATCCAAGATTTGTGGACAGAGATAGGGTTTGTTGCGCCCTAGCAAGGGAGGAGAGTATAATCTAGGAATGTACATTTGGGCAGCTCATACAATATTTGATAGTCTAGGATAGTTTAAAAACAGGCGGAATAGTCACAGCAGAAGTGGTCAAGAGAGAAATCCCTTCTGTCGTGTGTAAGCCATAGGAGGACACTTCATGTTGAAGGAATGGGTTTGGTTTTTTTAAGTGAAAACAACAGTAGGATATTCCAAGACACATGTCTTGAGGCGTTTCCCAGGAACTTTACCTGCTCTTCAAAGATCAGAGGGACTTTGTATCCCAAGATAGAGAGGAAGCCTCCTTTAAGTTGATGATCCTGTTATATTCCCTAAGGGATTGAGTACCAACTAGCAGGTTATAGAACTTATTCTCAAGGGCAACAACAGGCGCTGCTAAGAGCAGCTTGCCAAATTACATGGTCAGACCATAAGAAGCCCCTATAGCGCAAGTCATGGACAGCCCAGCCATGCCATCCAATTGATGATAGTTAAAGTTGGGGCAAGTTTAGGTTTCTTGACCAGCTTCAAGGAGACAACATTAACAGGAGACCCTGTGCCTAAGACAGCCTTAATTTTTACTTTTTTGGATGGATATTTCAACACGAGTGGTAGTGAGACCAACAGGGAGGGAGGACAGCCAGAATGTCTTGAGCTTCTGTTAGTTCTTTGTCTCACTTTTCAATCATGCATCTGAGGCTCAGTAACTCCTTATAGATTGTCTGGAGAGGGAGCAAGACAGAGATTTTTTTTTAACACAGCGTCAGCAACCTCAGCAGCTTCTTGAGAAGACTCGACAAGCACGGGAAATCTCTTGGCTTGGGTGAAGTAAGGGTGAGAGACAACCTCTTTGGCTTCAGGCAGAGGCTTGGCAGTTGTAGTAGTCTTCCCATAACATAGCTTATAAGGAACAGTAATAGTTTCAGGACGGCCAGGACAGAGCACCCATAGGCATCAGAATCTTTTACATCATAATTGTCCATATCAGAATCATAAGATATGTTGTGGAATAGCAACAGAATTAGAGGAGCCTTGTTGTCAGCAGGCTCAGATTCAGCAATGGAGGGGTTATGGGGGAGACTGGGATGAATATTCAACCAAGAGTGTCTCTGCCTCTATGTTGACTGTTCTTTTCCAGCCTGCTCTTTGGGATCAGCTCCTTCAACTCAAGGATTAGTGCAGACCTGGGAATGGTGACCTATTTTTCCACAGTTATGGCAACCCTGGCGTTGAGGAGGATTCTGCAAGTTCATGGTAAGGATACATGGCCCACATGAAGACAAGCCAGAGGTAGAGGCAGCAGAATTTTCTTGCACAACTGCCCCAGAATGGGTAAGGTGCATATCCTACATCAGTGTCTTTATGCTCTTCATGGAAGAAAACATGGCTTTATGGGCCTTGAAGTGAAGACACTGGAGCTGGTTAACCTTGAGGGCTTGAGTGCAAGCCATGTATGCTTCATGTGCGGTCAACTGACGTCTTGTGATCAGTTGTTGCCCTTCCATGTAGAATCTACCTGCAAATTCAACTAGGGTCTCCTTTGGTTTGCAGGCAATGTGCATGAAGGCGTCCTTCTTCACTTCCAAACTAAGTTCACCACCAAACTTGTCAATCATAAGCTTCATCATATCTTCCCATTTTTCAATGGTGGGCAGCTCTGGCATAACTACCTCTTGGCAGGTTAGGTGTAGACAGGTCAGAATGTGTTTCTTCTTGACTTCATCCAGAGCCCTTCTGGTGGCAGTTTCATAGATAGTTAGGAAAGCTGCAATGGTTAAGGTTTTGGGGTCAAAAACTTGCTTAAAGGTAGGCCTAAAGTGTGCTTCTGGAGTTGAGACACCATTGTTGCTATCAAGTACATTTATGTGTGGTAAAAATTCTTCTTTGGACTTGGTGGGGGGCTGTCTGGCTCACAGCTGGAAAACACTATATTCAAGGTTAGTCAAGGTGTCAGCAGTGCAGGTGCTCATATTATTAGCAAGGGTGGCCTGTTGCTCAGTAACACCCAGGTGCCAGCCCTGTGCAGTTACTACTGAGGAAAGCTCAACCAGTCAGGAAGTAAGAGACGGGCCTACCAAAAGGCAAGGGGTAAACCTATCATTTACTGAGTTGGCCACTTCACTTAGTTCTTGTACGTCTTTATCAAGATCAGAGAGATCTTGTTTCAGGAGGTCCACTTCATTGGCTAGAGCTATCAACTCTCTAGCACAATGAATGTGGGGGCTCTGACAAGCCAAGAAAACAACCATCTTTGCCCACAACTTCAGGTGGACTAACTACAGACACCATTGCCTCATGCAAAGTAGCAACCTCTTGTTGTAATTCAGCAACCTGAGCTGTCAGTGCAAGCACTTGAGGGTCAGGCTGAGAGACTTAGGGGGCAATCCTTACTGTGGGTAGATGCTCTTAAATCTTTAATGGCATTCCAGAGCCTCTGTTCTCTATCTGCTAGCTCATCAGATGGAGGAGAAGGCGGGGCATCTGCTTTGGAGGCAGACAGTTCATTTACTTGAGTCTGGAGTTTAGCAATGGTGGCGGCAGTAGCAGCCCTTTCTTGATCAAAGTCCTCACCAAGTTTGCAGAGACCCTTTGCAGCATGAACCACTACTTGCTGCAACTGGTTAAAGGAATAAGCACTGAACTTGTTAAGTTGTTGTACAAGTTGTTTAAAGGGGGAGATATGAGTTTAAAGTAGAGTCTAATTGGGAACGCCAGAGTTGTTCAAGTTGGTGGAACTCATGAAAGTTCTCTCTGACATACTTGGGGATGGATTGGCATATTCTTTAATGGAAGTGATCAAACAAGACTGGGAGGTGACAGAGTCACACTGATTGTTAGATACTAAAGAAAAAAGAGAATGAATCCACTGCTGGTAGGCCACAAACTAATCCCAGAAATGAGTGACAACTACTTGTAGAGATGAAACCTACTGAATGTGGAGCCCTAACACCATTTGATTATGGGCTAAAGCAGGTGGTACAAAGGGTGACAATAGGTGTTCAGTGGAGCTAGCCGCTGAGAGGAGATACTGAGGAAATTGTGGCGCTACAAGCAATTTGTAGTATTTTAGCCAATTGAACTGAAGCTGGAGGCAAGGGATGGCCCCATCACAGGCTATCCCAAGGGCTACTGCCATAACTTGTTCAAAGTCAGGGGTACCCAAAGGGTAGGCAACTAGGCGGGGATTGATTCAAAGGTTCAGCACAGTAGGGACAATAGGCAGGTTGGCAATCTATTCCTCAATAGGAGGACTGGTAATTTCAGGAAAAGTTGGCTCTTGTATAGGTTGAGGCAAAGGTCCTAAAAACGTAGTTGCAAAGGAGGTAACCAAGGGGCTTACAGCCCCTGTAGTGAGCACCATTTTTGTTGTAATCCAAGGCGTGGCACAGAGTCACAACAGGAAATCCCAACCTTAGGATTGGATTTGTACTAAGTCTTGGTTAGAATGGCAGGGAAGGCTATGTGATTACCTTGTGGCCCTGGATGAATAATATCTACTAGACGTGGCTAGAGAGGTGCCAAAGTACATGGAGTCACAAAGACAAAAATGTGAATAGAACTTAATTTTATTGGAAAATAGGAAATGTAATATATAGTGGTTTACAAATCACAAAATAATACCAGGAAAGTAGGATCACTTGCCAAAGGCATGAGTGTGGCAAGTGAGTTGCACAGGATCAGGAAACTGAAAAATTGTATTTTCTAATTTGGATCCAGCCTCCTTTTAAAGGGCAAAAGCAAAAAAAGAGATTTGTCCTTGAAATAACCCAAAATAGGCAAAAAAACAAAACATGGTGAATGGCGGCATTCACGACACTAGGGAAGGTAAGGCCTGCCTAGTAGGTAACAAGAGACTACTAGAGGCAAGTGTTGAACCAGCCTAGCAGGAATCATTGGCGCTAGGGACTGGTTGGTTGTTCTCACCCAGCAATTACTGTTGTCTTCTTGGGGTGAAGAAGATGATAGCTCAGCAGGGACCGTTGGTTTCTATGAGTTTGTTGGTTGTTCTTCACCCAGCAGAGACTGTTGGCTGCATGGATTGAGGAGTGGATGACCCTGGCAGGTAACACACGCTTCCAGGGAAGGGGGTGAAGCTAATATAGCTCTACTTGCCTTTGTGCGCTTACAGAAGGTCTGTGAGCAAGCACTCTACCTAACAGACTGGTAGGGGATCCTTGTCTAATATGCTCAGAGGTGTTACCAGGGTAGTTGCTTGGAGACGCAGCTGCAGAACCTGGTGTGATCAGGCCTCTGGGAAGTGAAGTTGATTATTTTGCTACTGAAAGCTCATACTTAATCACCTGAGCAAATAAAGACAACTGGATAGACACAAGGATTGTCTATGGTTTAATGGCCCAGGTGTAGGACACTTTTAAGGGGCTCAGCCAAGCACCAGTAGCCCTTTAGACTCATGCCTGGGTCTACAGGTCTGGTATTGGGGGCTTATTATAGGAAAGAGTCAGTTCAGGCTCTACAGTGAAGACTAGTAAGAAGGACTGTATGATTACTGTGAAGACTTAGTTGAGGGACTGGGAGACCATTTTGAGGGTTGGAACCAAGATGGTTAATTGTGAGGATTGGAACCTAGGTGGTTCATGGTGTTGATTGGACTGTATGTTGACTTAAAGAACTGGTTGATTGCTGACTAAAAGGACTGATATAAGCTGATGAATGGCTGTAATGAACTGATTGCTGACTAGAAAGTTCTGTTTGATGACTGGAAAGGGTTGCTTGCTAGACTGAGAAGGACTAGAATATGTTGTTAAATAACTGGCTGAAGGACCAGAAGATGCTGTTGAATAACTGGATGAAGGACCAGAAGATTATGGTTCAGGACTAGCTATGGAACTGTAAGATGGCCTAGAAGGACTAGCTAGAATGAATACAGAAGCTAGAATGCTGGTTTTTGGTTCTTAAGAGAGGAAATAATAAGAAAGAAGCAGTTAAATAATGATTGAATGCTGCCAAAAATATGATACAAAGAAAGAATTAATTATCATATGCTAAAAAAGAGAGAGGAAATTATATAAATTACAGTAATTAAATGTATTTTATTTAGAGCTGATTGAATAAATAAAGAGCTGGAAAGAGGCCATAAACAGAACGGAGAAACTGTGAAAACAAATAATGGAATTTTCCCAATAACAACTAGGGGAGGCAAAAGGAGAGCAATAGACAAGTTCAAAGTCAAGAAATGCAGAAGAAAGTGTGAGGAACCTCAGAGAAACATTGAAGAATTGAGGGTTCAAAATCCCCTATGTAAAACATAGGCAAAAGCGCTCAAGTTTTGCCAAGGAAACATGACGGGAATCACGGCAAACCCGTTTGAAACATGGAGCAGTTGTTTATCCGGAGCAATACAGCACTGGGTTTAAATCATAGTCAAGAGCAAGTCATTTGGGCAAAAAGTTTGGCAAAACTGTTGAATCTGAGCGTTTGATTGACTGCAGGTCAAAGCCTGTTTGATCAGTGTTTTGAGGTTGTTAATAAAGAGTTAAAGCCTAAAAAACAAGGAGCAGAAGCAAAAATTCAGGGCTTTCATTGGCTGAAGTAAGTAAAGGGGTTTAATATATTATAGAGAGAGAAAAACTGGATAGTTTAGGCTTTGAAAAACAAGAGTTCTAAGAAAGTTTTCTGTTCTGAAACAAGGGCTATAAAATGGAGAAATATCTGAGACTCTTCAGGGACTAGATAAAGTGGATTACAAAGGCCACAAAAGCTACAGAAGGAGCCCAAGATCAGACCACAGAAGCTGGAGACCAAGGAGCAGGAGCCAAAAATCAAGTACAAGGAGTCCAAGAGATTGTTAAAAGGACTCCAAGTATTGACAAAAACACTCACTATTCCCTATCCCAAGGCCATATACCAGAAGGTTACTAAGATTACTTTCTTCTGATTTGAATAAAGTGCCTATTACAACCCCTACCCAAATTTCCTGTGTTAAGAAAGGATATAAGTTCTATGAGTCTGTGAGATTAGGCTGATTGACCACAAATGATCAGGTTAATCATTGCACACAGATCTTAATCAGTTACACACTGTATTATCACTGGTCATCATTATATTAATAGATATGGCAGTTATACGCTGTGTAATTGCTAGTTTATTAAAATATGTAACAATTATACGCTGTATTATCATTTGTTTATCACTTAATCAAGTGTAGTTATTATATGCCGTGTAATTGTTAGTTTATTATAATAGATGTAAATATTATACGCCGTATTATCACTGATTGTCCCAATGTGATGTGATTATATGCCATATATTGCTTGCTTTATTATAATTGATGTAACTATTATATGCCGTATAAATGTTACCCAATATAGTGAATATCACTGATTACACGGCATGTAATCACTAAATCATCAATTGTATATCACCTATTCTACCCAACTAGATGCTGTATCAACTCAGCCCCACACAGCCTGATGGACGTATATGTTCATAGCAAACAAGTGATATACAAATGGCTAAGAAATACCGAGTTTGGATCAGTATTACACGGCGTATAATTGGGTTCCTTATTGGTTTGGGTCAGTATTACACGGCAGATAATCTACAAGTCACTATTGGATTGAGTCTGCTATTATACAGCATATAATACCTAATTTGACTTGTTGCATTAATAAGAAGAAGGTTTTCTAACCAGAAAAGGATCACTGATTAAACCCTTCAAATGGAATACCAGAATTCTACCTTCCAATGTAGGAGGGCTGAACAGGGACAATTTCTAAGCATCAACTAAATATGGCATAGTTTCCCAGCGCAATAATAGGCGTGTAAGATATAGCCAATTGATAAATGACAGTAGGCTAGCTCAAGAAGATTGTAGGCTGTAGCTGAAGTGCCATGGACGCCTGCTAAGGCCAGTAGCATATCACATGCTAAGGACAGCCAATCAGGATGGGCGTAGCCAGCAAAGATAGGCCTATTGCAAAGGTAGCAACTGAGAACTGTCTGAAAGGATAAGAACAAGGGTTGTTGCAGTATATATTGATACAGACACCTGAAAGGATGACAACAAGTTCATAGTTACACCTGGATAGATTGCAGCTGCTGGCTAGATTGTACTCCAACATCAATAAACGTAATCATATTCAAAGTTCTATTCTATTGTAGTCTGTAGTCTGTAGTGCTCTTGCATAGGAATAGGTAGAGTACATTGGCAAGGCTAACATCTATCTGTAGATTTGAACATATCAGCAATAACACAAGTTGCTCAACAGAGTCAATTATCCCACATTTTTTATCCTAGCCCAGGGGACAAGGAATCCTATTGCCTAGGGTTCAGGAAGTTTGCCTCTAGTATGTCTTCCCAGGAGGAGTGGGAAAAGGTGACTAGTCATCTTGAAATGACAGATAGTGGAAGGGAGTTTATTGAGGGAGAGTTTGCTAGACTACTACAGGATTGGTATTGGCCTAAAGAAGGACTGGCTCCTGCTGAAGTACAAGTGTATGGTGGAGACAATTGCCTAGTGATTGGCAAGGTATTGGAAGAGTTCTCTCTTATGCAGGCCAAGTATAAGCTCCTAACCAATCATTCACCACTGTTGGATAATGACGGCTCCTCCAAGCTGGTCCCTGGCTATGTCCTAGGACACACTTGGGGACTGGTGACCAGGAACCCCACAGGGAGTGTGACCGTACAACAGTCACTGTTGAGTATTTAGCCAAATAAATACTCCAAAATATAAAGTTGTTCTGTTTTTGCTGTTTATTTCATGTAGATAGGTATTACTGTAATTCTTCCAATAAAGATTTCTGGAAACTTGGTATCTATATTTAATAAAAAATAGAATATTGATGGTTAGTTACGTCAGACTAACTAATGAAATTGAGGCAAGATTAGCCAAAGCAATATTGGGGACTAGGAGTCTCAAAAACAGTTTTTTTAACCAAGAAAGTTAATTAATAAATACATGGGAATAAATTAATGAGTATTTAATTGTATTTTTTAATTGCCTTGACTGTATCAATATGTTTGGTTAAGGTTAACCATAAGTAAACCCCAAATTTTGGGTTAAAAGCGCTGTTTTGGCAAATTTATTAGGTTAGAAGTGCTGCCGTGCTGCCTAATTGATTTTTAAAGTGCCACCCAGTGAATGTTTCTGGCGCTGGGGCGCTGCCTGGGAAATTTCCTGGGAGTTGTGGTGGCGCCTGGTTTGAGTTTTAAAGTGTTTTAATGGGTTTTAAGGCAAAACCACATTAAATGCAAAGATAACTAAATAAAGGCAAGGATGCCTAGTAATTCAGGTTTGATCAGCTTGTTCCCAGTTGGAACATGGAAAGCTAAGTTTTGGAATAAGTATATTCCACAGGTTTTGCGCTGAGAGCAGAAGAATCTCCCTGCTGAATCAATACATTGAGATGAATGGGGACAGGTGACTCTTTCTCATTGTAGGTTAATTCTCATAGGCTGAGGATTACAGTGAATCTTTTAGGTAAAGATATAGGTTTAAATGACTCAAATGTCATAGACCACATGATATGAATCATAGGTTGATTCAGGAACCAGAGGGGTTTTAAGCCAAATATGCCACAAATGGTATATAAGCAAAACTAGCTAAATTTTAATAAAGATATATTGTCGATTTCAATACTTTCACCTCAATTACTTTTTCAATTATAATGTCTTTTTTGTTATTGTTTGAAAGGGCAAAATTTGGAGTACTTTGTGTGGAAACCTTGCTTCCAGGAAAGAAGTTCCTACAAGTTTGCTGTAGGAAGCTTGGGCAAATCTGGAGGTAACAAAGACGGTTCCTCAGGAGTCTTTGGTGGAAGTAAAAGCTGCGTTAAAAGAGTTATACTCCAATTATTTTTCAAAAGAAGGGACTCCTGATCAAGGAAATTAAATCTACTTGTGGGATTCATGGAAACTGTTAGTGGAATTTGACAAAATTATACAACAAGTGAAAGCCAAGGCAAATTGTGATATTGAGGCTTTAAGAGAAAGAGAGGAAAAGAGTGTCAAGATCATGGCTTGTTGAGGGGATGACAACAAAGTGCTGTTCCATAAAATTGCCTCTCTGGAGACAAAGCTCCTTGAAGCTTTGTCACAAAAGGATAATGGTAATAAGAGTCAAGGGCAGGATAATGGTAAGTTGGACTGGTTAAACCTGGATCCTCTACAGGGAGAAGGAGGAACATTGGGCTTGAACTTAGACAACTTATTCACTCAAGCTTGAATTTTGGCAATGGCGGCAGCAGTGGCAGCTCTTTCTTAATCAAACTCTTCATTGAGGTCACAGAGACCTCTAGCAGTGTGATCTGCTGCTTGTTGTAATTGGTCAAAGGAATAGGTACTAAACGCATTGAGTTATTGCACAAATTGCTTAAAGTCAGAGAGATAGTCATTTAGGGTAGAGTCTACTTGAGTTTGCCAAGGCTGTTCTAATTAGTGAAACTCATGTAAACGTTCCCTGATGTACTCAGTGATGACCTGGTGCATTTTCTCTATAGACGTAACCAAGCAAGCCTGAGAAGTAATAGAGTTGCGCTGGTTATCAGATACCAGGGAAAACAGGGAGGGAATTCACTTCTGATAAGCAGCAAACTGATCCCAGTGATGAGTGACGGAGGCTTGAAGGGACAAGATTCTTGGACGTGAAGCCCCAATACCATCTGGTGATGGGCTAAGGCGGGCTGCACAAAGGATGACAATAGATGTTCAGTAGAACCAGCAGCTGCAAGAAGATGCTGTGGAAATTGCAGGGCAACAATCAACTTGTAGTACTCTGCTCAATTGAAATGTAACTGAAGGCAAGGGATGGCCCCATACCAGGCTATTCCAAGGGCTACTGCCATGACTTGTTCCAAGTCAGGGGTACCCAAAGGGTAGGCCACTAGGCAGGAACTATTACCACGGTTCATTACAGTAGGGACAATAGGCAGGTCTGAGATATCCTCCTTGATAGGAGGACTGGTAATTTCAGGAAAAGTTGGCTCTTGTATAGGAGGAGTCAAAGGACCTGAAAACGTGGTGGCAAAAGATATAACTGAGGGGCTTACAGCTCCTGTAGTGAGCACCATTTTTGGTTGTGTTCTGAGGACAGCACAGACACACAACAGGGAATCCTAACCTTAGGATTAGATTTGTACTAAGACTTGGTTAGTTGCAGGGAAGGTTGTTGATTTACTTTGTGGCCCTAATTGAATAATCTCTTCTAGTTGTGACTAGAGAGAGGCGCCAAAGTACTTGGAGACACAAAAACAAAAATGTGAATAGAGCTTAATTTTTATTGGTGAATGTAAAATGTAATATATAGTGGTTAGCAATATCAAAAAAAAGTACCAGGACAGTAGGATCACTTGCCACAAGCATGAGTGGGGCAAGTGAGTTGCACAGAATCAGGAAACTGAACAATTGATTTTTCCAGTTTAGAAACAGACTCATTTTGAAAATAGAAAGCAAATTAGAGCAATTTTTTCTTGAAATAACCCATTGAAGGCAAAATCAAAACAGTGTGAATAGTGGCATTCACAACAAACACCACCTTTAGATATGAAGGCAGTGTGCCTCCTTGCTCTAGCAATTAACCCCAGCCAACACTCCTCTGAAATGATTGTCAAGAACCCCTGATACTCCTCTTTGGTACTAAGATGGTAGGATGTAGTAGAAAAAGCCATAAAGGTCTGACTCTCTTCTTACCCTTCCTATTTATGGTCAAGAGGGGGAAAATGTGATATTGGGCTGATTGAACACAAATGATCAGGCTAATTATTACACACAGATCTTTATCATTTACACGCCATATAATCTCTAGATTAATATTCTATTAAGTGTAGTGATTATACACTGTATAATCACCAGTTTATTATAAATTATATAACAGTATATGCTGTATAATTGTTAGCCAATATAAGAATTATCAGTGATTACACGGCATGTAATCACTAACCCATCAATTGTATATCTCATATTCTATCCTACTGGACATTGTATCAACTCAATCCCATCCAGCCTGAGGAGCCTATATGAGTATATCAAACAATTGATGTGCAATTGGCTAGGAAATACCAAGTTTGTATCAGCATTACACAGTGTTAATTGATTACTTATTGGTTTGGGTCAGCTTTACACAGTAGATAATCCTCAGGTCAATATTGGATCAAGTCTGCTATTATACAGTGTATAATCCCCAATTTAAACCGCCATATTAATAAGCAAAAGGCTTGTCAGCCAGAAACAGATCACTGATTAAGCCCTAGAAATGGAAAAAAGAATTACCAGAATTATATCTTCCAATGTAGAAGGACAGAACAGGGACCTTATTTAAGTGTCATCCAAATATATGGGTAGTTTCCTAGTGCAATAATAGGTGTGTAAAGATAAAGCCAATCAATAACTGCCAGTAGGCTAGATCAAGGAGAGAGTAGGCTGTAGCTAAAGTGCCATGTATGCCTTTCTAAGACCAGTAGCAGCACACATGCCTAGGACAACTAATCAGGATAGGAAAAGCCAGCAAAGATGGACTTATTGCAAAGATGGCTACTGATAACTGTCTGAAAGGACAAGAAAAAGGGTTTTAGCAGTATATAATGATATAGAAACCTAAAAGTATGAAAACAAGTTCTTAGTTATACCTGTATAGATTGCAGCCACTGGCTAGATTGTACTCCAGTCATAATAAACATAGTTATCTTCAAAAGCTCTATTCTATTGTAGTTTGTAGTGCTCTTGCATAGGATTAGGTAGAGTAATTTGACAAGGCTAACATCTATCTGTAGCTTTGAACATACCACCAATAACCCAAGTTGCTCAACACCAAGATTCCACCTTCCAGCACCCCAGGGGAAGATGTTGCAATATCTTCAATTACTCCCTCTTGGGAAAGAAAATTCCCCAAGTGACTCTCCAAATGATTTCCTGGCTAATCATTAAGTTGGTGGCACTCTTATCATTTGCACATCTATTACAGGGATCATGTATTATGAGTCCTAAGTGGAACATTATTAAATATATGCCACATGACTATCATGATGTATATGGACAGTAAGTGGCTTCTTATGATACTATATAATACTCTAAACTCATATCTAATAAAGTATCATTCTACTCTTAATTTTCCCCTTTATCTTGTTTATTATTCTTCTCAAAAGTATATGCTTGACACATATAAGTGTTCTTTATTCAAGAAAAAACTTGAGTTTCTAGGACATGAGGCTACTAAGACTAGGATTTTACTCATGAACAACAAGGTTGAGGCTTTGCTAAGATACTACCCTCTACTAACCTCTGTGAATCTCAAGCGCAACAGCGCCCATGTTGAAAATAATAATGTCAACAGTGGCCATGTCAACAATGGCCATGTCAACACTTTGTCAACATGGTCACTGTCAACTCAAAACTCTAAATCTCCTATGTTTTTTTCTAGTTGCGCTAGCTTAATTCTTTTTTTAAAGTGTTCAGGGGTGCAAACCCAGAAACCACAATAAAATTATGGTCATCTCAACACAATTTAATATTAACCTTAATTAAAAACTCAATTTAACCAGATTTTCCCTTTACTTTTACTAATAAAAATTAGTTTATTTTTTCCCAACGTAAAAGTGTCAATGTCAACAATTTTTAAGCCAAACTTATTTTTATTACTAAAACTGAAATATCTACAGTAAATAATTAAATGTGAATTCAAAAATATTTTTTTATTAAATTATTATATTTAAAAAGACAGTGCACATACAGTTGATTGTTAAACTGGTCATCTTATAAAAATATATGTGTCACTTTTTCCAGCTTTAATATATTAAGTGGATTGGTGACTAACAGCAATCCAATAATTTAAGTGGGAGTTAATATGTAAGTTACTATAGAATTTATTATTAAAAATAATGTTGACACTTGTAAATGTCATTTATTTGCTTGTGATTATCTGCTGGGGTGGAGTTAAGAAAATTAGAGTAGCACACTTAAGCTTAAATTAATATGTCACCTCATAAATAATGTTTAAGTGACGTTGTTGACACTTTACCCTTTTCATTATCTTAAACAATGTGTTAACAACTTTTAGTATACCAGATGGTGAAATAGCATATTTATACCCCCAAAACATCATTTTTAATAAAGAAATAAAGAACTTTGATAATTTTTTAACTTATTTTTATATGTTTTTTTAAATTTTATTATGTGAACCAAATACACAGAAAATGGTTAATTTTTGCTAGCCAGTGTAAATTTAATTAAGCATACTATGTTTTTTCATAGTAAAATTTCAAAAAAATGTCAACAGTGAGAATGCCGTCAAAAATAATGTCTACAATTTTTCTAATTGACAGCATTAATTCAGCTTTTTTTATTAATCATCACTTATAATGTCAACGCTATTCATTTCTCACATATAAAACTTTATGTTTTACATAATAAAAACTTCTGATTTTTTGATATGTTGTATTTTTAACTTTTCTCTTTCATATTTACAAATTTTTAAAATAAAATCTATATATTATACTACTACTTTTACATATTTCTCTTAACTTTTTACTTATTATTTATAACTTTAATAAAATAAAAAATATACAAGTATTTTTTAAATTTTAAATGCCAATAAAAACCCTATAAAGTTTAATTTTATATATTATGTTTTTTAGGTTGTTTTATTTGTTTTTAAATAAATTGCTTTATTTTAAACACTTTACTTATTATTTTAGGACAAAACACCTCTAAGCAGCCCAAAGGAACCAAGCGTCATTCTAAGCCAACCAAACCCACCAAGAAGAAGCCTGTCTCATCAAAGAAGGCCACTCCCAAACCATCCCCAAAGTCCTTCTCAAAGCACTCACCTGAGCCCTCTCCTGAGAAGAGCCATGCTCACTCCAATGGGGAAAAAGAAACTGATGGTTCAGTTACTGACCACAGTTTCTACAACTTGGCTTCTGACAAGGAGCCAACCAAGAAGCAGCGGCAAGGAAAAAAGACCCCACCCAAGGATAAGTCTCCTGCACATGAGGAGCTCCACAATAAGCCCCCTTCCTCTTCCCCTCACCACCAAACTCCCCCTTCAAGATAATCTGGAGATGGTACAAAGCCCTGCCCCAATTACTTCCCTGGCTTCCGCCATGCTCCTGCTGGCCCCTGGGACCCTCTGTTGGCCCACAACATCTGCAATATTTACAGGAAGTTTAAGGTTCCTGTGAGGGATCCAGGCTTAAACAGTCCATCCTGCCATTATCCTGCCCTTGACTCTTATTGCTTTTATCTTCCTGGGACAAAGCTTTGAGGAGCTTTGCCTCCAGGGAGGCAATTTTATCAGATAACACTTTATTGTCATCCCGCCAGCGAGCCATGATTTCAACACTTTTTTCCTCTTGTGCTCTCAACGCCTCAATTTCACAATTCACCATCTCTTTTAACTGTTGCAAGATTTCATCCCATCCTACCAACAAGTTCCAAGCATCCCAAGCATAAATTTAGTACCCTTGGGCGGGAGTCCCTTCCTTTATGAAGTAATCAGAATACAGCTCTTTGAACGCAACCTTTACTTCTACTAAAGATTTGGCAGGAACAGTTCTAGTGACCACCAGGCTGGCCCAAGCTTCTTCCAATGTACTTGTAGGAACCTCCTTTCTTGCGGCAGTGGTTTCCACACAAAGGACCCCAAACTTGGCTCTCTCAAATTTTAACAAAGAAGGCATGACAATTGAAAAATAGAAGAGGGGAAAGCGTCAAAACCAACAATGAATATATTTTATTAATGTTTAACTGTTTTTGCTTATATACCATTCAGGGCATACACGGCTGAAAACCCATCTGGTTCCTGAATCAACCAATTATTTGCGTCACGTGGTCTATGACATTCAAGTCATCCAACATAGATCTTTACCTGAAAGATCCCCAACAATTCTCAACCTATGAGAATTGACCTACAATGGGCAAAAGTCACCTGACTCCATTCAACCCAATGTACCAAATTGGCATGGAGCTTCCCCAGCTCCTAGCACCAAAACCCTGTGGATTGCACATCCTAAAATCAGCTATCAGTGTTCCAACTGGGAATCAGCTGATCAAACCTGAATTCCTAGGCATTCTTGCCTTTACTTAGTTATTTTTGCATTTAATGGTTTTTTGCCTTTAAAACCCATTAAACTGCTTCAAAACTCAAACCAGGCGCCACCACAGCGCCCAGCCATTTCTCCAGGCGGCGCCACAGCGCCTGAGAAAATCTGATAGCAGCGCCACGGCACATCTCAAATTCATTAGGCAGCGCAGCGGCGCTTCTAACCCAGTAAATTTGCTGACATGGCGCTTTAAACCCTAATTCCAGGGGGTTTTATATGGTTAACCTTAACCAAACTTCTTGATAAAGTCAAGACCTTTTTAATATAATTAAATCCTCATTAATTATATCCTGTTTTTTTAATTAATCTTCCTGATTAATCAACCCATTTTTGAGACGCCTAGTCTCCAAGATTAATTTGGCCAATCTTGCCTAATTTCTTTTATTTAGCCTAAACTAACTAAACATCCATATTCTGTTCTTTTATTAAACATTGATATCCAGTTTCTAGGAACCTTTCTCTAAAGAATTCTAAACAAACCTATCTATGTGTAATAAACAGCAAAAACAGAACATCTTTATATTTTGGAGTGTATATTTGACTAAATACTCAGCAGTGACTGTAGTACAGTCACAAGGCCCCTTGCTTCCCTTCAGGGGATTTGGTCTCATCTTCTCAGATCTTTATAAGCTTCAATTCCCCATAGAATAGCTTAAGGAATTGAGCATGAACACAGGATCATTCTTCTCCCAAGGCAGCTCCAACCCCTGAATTAGGTAGTTTTGGTACTGGACTAACCAAAATAATTTTCATAGGCCCTACCCATTGCTGAAGACCTCTTCTTGGGTGCTTTTCTTGGCGCTTTTGATCAAACCACACCAGATCTTGCACCTGGAAATGATCACGAGAAAGTACTCCAGGCTTTGAGTTCCACTTGGCGGCCCGCTTTTCTTGAACCTGCTCTCCTTTACTCCTTGCCTTGGTGAATAACTTCTGTATCTCAGCTGCATGTTCCTCTACATTGGCTTCATAGAAATTCTTTTTCACAAACTCCCATTGACCCACTTCAGTGCTGGTTGTAGTCTTCTGACCATACAACATCTAAAATGGTGAAAACCCAGTAGAATCATGGGGTATTGTCCAATATGCCATGACACTCATTGCTAGGTGATCCTTCCAACAGGTTGTAGCTCCATCAGCCAATTTTTCCATAATGCGCTTTAAGGTTCTAATGGTTCTTTCGGCTAACCTATTGGTCTTGGGATGGTTGGGAGCTGCGGCTAACTTAGAAATGCCCCATTTTAAGCATTCCCTAGTCAAGGCTGGCCCTACATAGGGTGGTCCATTGTTGGTGAGAACCTTCTCGGGACAACCATGTTGTGCTATGATTTCTTCTCGGAGAAACTTAGCAAGTGCAACGCTTGTTTCTTTAGCCATTGCTCAAACCTCTACCCATTTTATGAAAAAATAAACAGCAACCATAAAGTATTCTTTCTGACCACTTGGTAATGTGATATGACCTGTATCTATTGAGACTAACTCAAAAGGATAATGTGACATCACTGACTTGAGCTGTCCCTTAGATTTTGCTGCTGAGAACTTAGAGCACACTTCATATTCTCATAAAATCTGTAAGACTGTAGCTCTCATCTCTGACCACCAGTATTGAGCTTTTACTGCTTGCCAGAGATTTTTGTATCTGAGGTGACCCCCCATTGAACATGAGGATCTCTCAACACTTGAAGACGTTTGGATTGCTCTACATAAATCCTATTCCTCAATAACACTTCCCAGGCTTCCTGCATCTCAACTTCACAGGCCAACAGCACTCAGGATAATAGTTGGGAATCTGATTTTCCAAACCAGGTCAGTAAATGATATCATTTTCATATCCAGAGAGTTTTTAAGGATACAACTGCAAACAGCCTTATAAGTCTTCCTTAGTCCAAAGCGCTCTCAATGCTGCGTGATCAGTGACTATAATGAATGGCATTCCTAGGATATACGTCCTAAAATGCTCCACCGCCCATACTATTGCCAATCCCTCATGTTCAGTAGCAGAGTATTTCCTTTGAGTGGTCCCCAATTTTTTGGAACCATACACCACTTGGATGCCGGGACAACTTTGACTCTCTTTCCTGAGTAAGAACAGCACCCAGACCATTTGAACTTGCATCTGTTTCAATGTAGAACAACTTCAACCAATTGGGGAATTTAGGATGGGGGCCTCAGAGAGTCTCTTTTGCAGCTCTAAGAAACTTGACTCTTGTTCCTGTCCCCAAAAAAACCTGGCATTCTTCCTTGTTAAATCAAACAACAGCTCTCCAAGCACAGAACAATTAGGAATGAATCTCCAATAGAAATTCACCAATCCCATAAATCCCCACACCTCTTGGACCAACTGTAGTGATCTCATACTCAGCAACAGAGTAACTCTCTCAGGACTTGGCTTAATCTCCTGAGAATTCACAATATTTCCTAAAACCTTGACCTCTTAACAGGCAAGCTTAGTCTTAGATACACTAATCTTTAACTTTGCTTTCTCAATTTGGCGGAATACTTTATCAAGATCCTTCAGGTGTTGTTCCCAGGAAGAGCTATATACATTAATGTCATCTATATATACCAAGACACACCTAGGCTGCAATCCTGCTATAATCCAGTCCATCACTTGCTGAAACACAGCACCTGCTGTTTTCATTCCCAATGGCAAACTTTCCATTGATAAAGACCATCAGGTGTAGAGAATGCTGTAACCTCCTTAGACTTATTGTCAATCAATAGTTGGTGATAACCCTTAGTCAGATCCAAAGTGGTGAACCAAGAAGATCCAGTCATGGCATCCAGCTGATCCTCATTTTGGTGCATTGGGTAGGCATCATTTACAATATCCTTGTTTACCATTTGGAAATCAATACAAACACAAATGTTCCCATCTGGCTTTGGAACACAAACCATTGGAGCAGAATTAGGACTGATGCTCTCCTCAATCAGGTGGGCTCCTTGCATCTTCTCCACCACTTCTCTGATTGCAGCAACTGCAGCAGGACTACAACAAGGTACATACCCTTTGTATGGCTTCCCAGTAAGCATTTTTATGATATAAGGTGGACTGGTTCTCCCTACATCATATTTTTCTAACAAGAAACAACTACTTCATTTCCACAACAGCATATACAACAGGATACCTGGTGCTTCACTTGGACATAGTATACGGGTTAAATTGTTGAAGGGAACACAAACATAAGAGACAGTAGGTTTATTTGTTGTGACTTCTCCAACTACGGGCATCCAAACTCCAATACGCTAGCCTTGCTGAATGTCTACAGGAACCTCGCAAGTGTTGAATAACTTCCAGGACTTGAGGGATTCACCATTTGAACCATCCTCAAATATTGCCACATTTGAGGATATATGATGGGGCAATTCTGGGATAACTTGTCCTCCTTGCGTTCTGAGATTGAAAGCTACTGGTTTTAACCAAGCAGTTCCCTTTGGTGGAATTGAGCAATATTCCTTGGCGTAGATGACAACTGACTGGACGTCTTCTGGTGCTGGAGGAATTGTCAGTTGTTGATAAGCGTATTCAACCCCTTCATGAACCAAGACATTCTTGACAGCGTCCAGGCTCACCTTGGCCTCAACAATCCAAGTCATACCAAGCAGAACATCAAATCCTGCCCCAGGTAAAACTATGGCGGAAGTCTTGACCTTGGTATTTTTCCATTTTATTACCACCTCATCAAACACGTCTCGTTCAATGGTGGTAACCCCATCTGCGGAAGATAAGATCAAAGAGACCAATCTTGATGGTTCCATGCCATGTCTACAAACAAAGTTCTTTGATACTGCCACTCCAGCACACCCTGGATTGTAGACTGCCTTTGCAGAGATACCATCAAGCAAAAATCCAAAAGGATAACCCCTTCTAATGCCCACACAAAAAGTTTTGCAATCAAAAGTGCAGGCATACTCTGGGCCACCTTTTTATGCCATTCAACTTCCTTGAGCCAATCCACGCTCAACTGAACTTGCACAGGCTGCCATGTAATCTCCCTGTCTTCCTTCATCCCTAAGCGCACATCCAATATCCACTCATCTTGAGAGGCGTCTGGACTTCTTTCAGGCAGAGTTGGACGAGAGACATCAATTTCCTCCATGGGTGGTTCCACTGGTTGACTGGCGCTTTTCCTGTATTCCTTCAAAGCCTTCCCAGATTGAAGCCTCATTCTCCCATTATTCTTTGAATTACTGGACTCAGGTTGAGAGACACCTAAGCCCACCTTTCTTTTCATGAATCCTTAAACATAAGGTCGGGATGCTCCTTGTCAAATCTGCATGGTTGGGACACTTTCCCGCAAAATGGCCATCTTTCCCACAGATCCAGCATCCCTTGGCTATGGGGAACTTACATGCCCGCTAAAATCTAGACATGTGGTCCTTATCAGTTGGACTTCTTGGACATCTGGTTCTCTCAAAAGATTCTTCCCTTGCCGCAACATGAGCTCCTGCTCTGGAACAAGGAGCACTGTGTGAAGGGCCTCCAAGATCCCATTCCATCTGGATAACCTTCTTATCAAGTTTTGACCATGACAACTTTTCACAGCGTAACATAGAGGCCTGAGTTTGTAACCTGGGCCACATTCCAGTGAAGAAAGCATCCTCCACTAGATCCTGATTATGTTCCCCGTCAACAAAGGCTAAGAACTCCTCCATTCTGGAAAGGTACATTGACACCGTCTCATGGCCAGCTTGAGTAACATCTTGAGCTTTTTGAAGAGCATCACCAGGCCTAAGGGTTACAGTGTAACTGGCTCAAAATTCCTCTAACAAGGTGCTTCAATTGTTGCCTTTATGTCTTCCAAACCACTTGAAACAGGCAGGTCCTGCAAGAACTTCTAACCAATGATGTTTCTCATCATCCCCTAGACCATAGACTTGTATAAGGAAACCCTCCAGGAAAGTGTTTCCTTCCTTGGGATTTCCAGAAAAGGTGACATCTTGGCAAGCATAGACTGGACACCTTTTACCATGGGTTTTTTCTGCCCCCATGTTGGGGTCTGTGACAGATCCAGGCTTAACCAGTATATCCTGCAAATACCCTGCCCATGACTCTTATTGCTGTTACCTTCCTGAGACAAAGCTTCAAGGAGCTTTGTCAGGGATCCAGTCTTGGGCAGCTGTCTCGTTGTTTTTGGGGATAACTTGGGCCGGGTTTCTTGCGGGCAGGGCCCACCACAAGATGGGAGCTAGCTTGAGAAGGTAAGACGCGGACTTCCCCACCCAAGACCAGGGGCTGGCGGCCGGTATAATGGTTTCCACCACCCCTATGAGGGTGATGTACACTATACCAAAAAGCTTGCCAGTGTAGTTGGTAAGTCAGGCAAATACACAAGCATTGGTTTGGGTGTTACTGGTGGTTCCATGTAGATATTGTAGGCCAGGAGGTAGTTAAACTTTCCTCAAAACAGTTTGGGTGTAGGGAATATCCACAGGCCTTGGTAGTTGTATTGGACGGCGGATTGGATGCGGGCTAATGGATCTAGTTCAATGATTTTCTCTGGTGTATAGTCCTTGTACTTGGGTTTTAAAGGATACTCAGTGAAATGGACAGGCCCAAAGGGTACACCAACTGGACAGAATACTGCGGGCAGTGGGGCAGGCAGACCAGAAGATCTTGAGCTGAACTGATAGACAGCAAATACAAAACACGGTAATAGCTGTATAAGCCAAAGTAACATAACCTTTATTTCAAAATGGCAATAAGTTTGGAGGGCGGGGTCCTTGTTCTATATAGCGCCCCACCTCCAAACTTAACATTTTTTGTGGGGGTCATCAGGGCATTTGTGAAGGGCAGGGCCAGGAAACTGGGGACTTGGGTCTAAAGGCAGCAAAATGGTGCTTGGACCAAGAGTTCTTTCATTGGTTGCAGCTCCCAATTTAGCTACCTGATTATCTTGCTTTAGCATTGAGGTCATGGGGCCAAGTTGCAGGCTGGTGCCTCTTCCTTGGGTTGGCTCTTGATTGGTTGCTGGTGAAGACTTCAAACTCATAAGGCCAATAGTTGCCGGGTCACCTCCATTAGGTGTTGTGATTGGCACTTCACTTAGTGCAGTACTGTCCTTGGATCAATCTACTTTTCTGGGTGGGCCATCATCTTCAGTGTCAGCTTGCAGGGGCTCAACCCCAGAAAAATGCGGGCGGGCAGTCCTGCAGTCCATAGGCCTGGCAGCCCGGGGGAATCCTGGTTCCGGGTTTGATTCCCGCTCTTGGGCCTGGGGTTCCAGAGGAGGAGAATTGTCAATCCTGACATCATCCCCTTCTTCCCCCAAGCTCCCTCCCTCCCAATTCTTCTTGCTCAGGTAGAGTTAGATGGCTTCTTGGGCATTAGTCAGGTTGCTCAGCGGCTCCCAAGTACTTTCTTCTAGAGGGTATCCTTTCCACTTGACGTAGTACTGGGGTTTGTGGTAGTGGGTTTGTTCACCGTGTACGTATTCAACTTCATATTCCTCACTGTGGTTTGTTTGGATAGGTGGGGGGGCTGTCTTAATCTGTTGGTGGGGAAGCGAATTCCTATCTTTTTTGAACAACAGGGAGTGGTGGAACACATCATGGATCTTCCAGGAGGGGGGAAGGTCCAGTTTGAAGGCAACTTCACCAACTAGTTTGGTGATTTTGTAGGGGCTGCTTCTCCTGTAAGCTAGTTTCTTACAGGGCACATGTAGGGGTACATTCCAGGAGTCTAAGTAAACTTTGTCTCCAACTTGTAAGGGTAGGCCCAGGGTTTTTTTGCAATCAGCAAAGGCTTTGTATGTCTGCACTGCACAGTTCAGATTGGTCAAGCATGTTTTTTGTGTGTCATGAATCTGTTCAATCCAGGAGCGCCCCGTGGTGTTTGATTCCTTTTTGCCAATCTGGGGGTCCCAGTTGGGGTCAAATCTATAGTTGGCTTTGAAGGGGGACATTCCTGTGGAAGCATGGTCCTTGCTGTTGTAAGCAAACTGTGCCATGGGGAGCATCTTTGCCCAGTTGTCTTGGTCAGTATTGGCATATCATTGGAGGTATTGTTCCAGGATCTTGTTCACTTGCTCAGTTTGGCCGTCTGTCTGCAGGTGGTAGGAGGTTGATACACATCTCTTGATTCCTAAGTCTTTCATTACTTGTGTCCAGTAGTTTGACGTGAATTGGGGTCCTCTGGCTATGATGATTTCCTCAGGTTTCCCGTGTTGCGTGAGGGTGCGGTTGTGGAAGTGTTGGGCTGTTTCTGCTGCTGTGCAATTGGTGGTTGTTGGTACAAAGTATGCCATTTTGGTGAAGCGGTCTACCATGACTAGGATTGCATTATACAAGAGGGATGGCGGCAGTTCCTCAATATAGTCCATGGAGACAGATCTCCAAGACCCATGGGGTATATCCAAGGGTCTTAGGAGTCCTTCAGGTTTGTTTCTGCAAGTTTTAGTCCTTCCACAGGTCTCACACCCCTTCAGGTATGTGATCATGTCTTGATCCATTTTTGGCCAGGAAAAGTTCCTTCTGATGCTTTGGAGGGTCTTGAGCCTACCTGGGTGTCCCATAATCTCTGAGTTGTGGTAGTCTCTCAAAACGTTGATTCTGATGTCCCCTTCTGGTACAAAGATTTGGTTGTGGAGCATTAGCATGGATCCCTTCAATGAGTAGCCTTTCTGGTAGTGGGGGCTATCCAAGGATTTTGAAAGGTTGGCAATCATGGTTTTGGTGAATTTTTTAAGTGATTGGGCCTTCAGCACTTCTGGTTTACTGGCTCTGATCTTCATCAATCCCATATGGATGCCTAGGCTAGTTGGGTCCAAGAGTACTTGAGTGTTGTGGTCACGGGTTTCTAGGTGGGTGGGTGCCAGGTCAGTTCTTCTACTTAGGGTGTCAGGTACTACATTCACCTTCCATGGCTTGTAGTCTATGGTCAAGGTATAGTTGGCTAGTTTCAAGGCCCACCTTGCTTGTCATTGGTTAAGCTGACGTGGTTTGAAGAAATAGACCAAGTTCTTGTGGTCTGTCAGGACTTTCACTGGGTGTTCAGCCCACATAGGTATTGGTGCCAATGTTTCAGAGTCTTCATTATGGCTGGCATCTCCTTGTCATATATTGGGTAGTTTCCTTCTGCAGGTAGCATATTCTTGGAGTAATATGCTACAGGATGTAGCATACCATCCCCTCCTTCCTGAATAAGGACCCCTCCCACTGCAAAATCAGACGCGTCAGTTTCCAGGACAAAAGGCTTGGAAGGATCTGGCATGGCCAGGACAGGGGCAGAGGTGAAGGCAAGTTTCAAGATCTCAAAGGCTGTGGTACACTCCAGAGTCCAGATGAAGGTGACCTTGTCAGAACACAGGCAGGTCAGGGGCAGGGTGATGTGAGAAAATTTTTGGATGAAATCCCTGCAATAATTTGCCAGGCCTAAAAAACTTCTCATGTCCTTCCTGCACTTGGGTACCGGCCAGGCTGTGATTGCTTCTACTTTGTCTTGTGCCATTGCAAAGCCACCAGTCTTTACTACGTATCCCAGGAATTCTACCTCAGACTGAAAAAATTCACACTTCTTGAGCTTAGTGTGTAGATTGGCATGGGAGAGTTTCTCCAATATGAGGTTCAGATGGTGCAGGTGTTCCTCGTGCAACTTGCTGTAGATAAGGATGTTGTCCAGATAAGCCATACAGAAACAGTCAAGGTATTCCCCTAGGACTGTGTTAATCATATTTTGGAAGGTGCTAGGGGCGTTGCAGAGGCCAAACAGCATCACTAGGTACTTGTATAGTCCATACTGAGTTTTGAAGGCAGTCTTGTACTCATCCCCCTCCTTGATTTGGATTTAGTTGAACACGTCTCAGAGGTCAATTTTAGAGTACACCTGGGCTCCAGTCAGTACATTTCAGAGGTTGTTGGCATTAGGAATGAGGTAGTGGCTCTTCACTTTGATGCCGTTCAGTTTTTGGTAGTTAACACATGGCTGCATCCTGCCATCCTTTTTTCCTACAAACAGCATGGGCAACAAGTAGGGAGCTTTGGACACCCAGATGAACCCTTTATTTGGTATATCCTCAAGGTAGGCTTTCAAGGCTACTTGCTTGCGGTGATTACAGCTGTAGATGGGGCCGTGGTGCGGTTGTGTCCCTGGCAGCAGTTCTATGGCGTGGTCGTAGATTGAGTGACTGGGTAATGGTTGCTGCTTCTTTGCTAAACACATGGTTCCATTTCTGTAGGGGGTAGGAAATATTCCAACACTAGGTTCTAAACTTCATAGCCAAGATTTTGTTGGCAGGGGAACAGTCTTGGTTTGTGCCAGAGGGAACAGTGTCACAGGATCTTGGTTGGCCCAACGTGGCAGTTTGCTTGCGGTAGTTCAGGATCAGGCCATGTTTGTCAGACCAGGAGTCACCCAGTATGAGGGGGTGGGGTAGTCCTTCTAGGAGGATCAGGGATGGCAGGTATTTGTTGTACCCAATAGTCAGCAGGAGTTCTTTTTCACACTTGTAGCCTGTGTCCAAGGAGCTGTTTCCCATGATTACTTGAAGACTACGCTCTGAGGCCATCAGGCCTAATTCCTCTGCTAGGCTGGCGTCAATAAAATTTTTGTCTTCCCCAGTATCAATAAAGGCTTCAATCTTGCGCTTATTGCCTGCTACATCTACCATCACATGGATGAATTTGCAAGACTGGGAAGAGGTGTTTATTTGGGCCAAAGAGACAGGCACAGGGGTTTTCTTAGGGCAGGCTCTGGTCACGTGCCCCGCTTCATAGCAGTGTAAACAGAGTCCTTCTCTGTAGTGTCTTTAGTTCCTCAGGGGTCATCCCCCTCTATTGGGTGTAGAGGCTCAGGTTTGGCGGGTCTGGGAGGGCCCAGCATTCTCTTGATTCATGCTGAGGCCTTTGCATAAGGGGACCAGATCTTCCAAACCAAGGGTGGGCGGGTGGTGGTTCAATAAGTCCTTCATGGCTGGGTTCACTCCCTTTTAGAAGATTATGGATGACAATTTGTCCTCCATTTGAGTGCAGGTCTTCAGTTTAAGGAATTCATCAATGTAAGCCTGAATGGGTCAGGAGCCTTGGCGGGTTTCCAGCAAGGAGTTCAAGGCGTAGTATCTGGTGTCCCAATCCTCCCCAGTTGCCATTAATTTAGCCTCAAACTTGGCATAGTCCAGGCAGAATTCTACATCTTCTGCTGTGGATTTGGCAAACCAATCTAGAGCGTCTCCAGAGAGCATGGAAGCAACCCCCAGTATCTTTTTGGTGTCACTGGCATAGGAGGGGGTGTTGGTCTGGAAATGCAGGCAAAGGACTGGCATGGCGCGTTGGGCTTTCTTGAGTATGAGCTTCCCCATCTGGGGCATCTCAACCTTGGTGATGGATTGGTTCACAATTACGTTCTGCACTTGGGAGGAGGGTCTGTTGGTATCAGCGGCGGCAGTGTTGGTTCTTTTCAGGTCATGCGGGTTCACTTTCTTTCACGTGGAAGAGATAAGGTTCATGGTCATCTTATAGATGTAATAAGTGATTATCAATAGCAAAAGCATACACAATGCCCCAAGAAATAACAACATCTTGGGGCTCAGGGTACCAGGTTTTATAAAGATTGCCATAATTTCAGGGATCCAGTCTTAGGCGGCCGGCCCTTTGTTTTTGGGGATAACTTGGGCTGGGTTTCTTGCAGGCAGGGCCCATCACAAGATAGGAGCTAACTTGAGAAGGTAGGATGCGGACTTCCCCACCCAAGACCAGGGGCTGACAGCTGGTATAATGGTGTCCATCACCCCTGTGAGGGTGATGTACACTATACCAAAAAGCTTGCTGGTGTGGTTGGTTGGTAAGTAAGGCAAAGACACGGGCATTGGTTTGGGTGTTACTGGTGGTTCCATGTAGATATTGTAGGCCAGGAGGTAGTTGAACTTTCCTCTAAACAGTTTGGGTGTAGAGAATATCCACAGGCCTTGGCGGTTGTATCTGACAGCAGATTGGATGCGGGCTAATGGATCTAGTTCAATGATTTTCTCTGGCGTGTAGTCCTGTACTCGGGTTTTAAAGGATACTTGGTGAAATGGACAGGCCCAAAGGGTACACCAACTGGACAGAATACTGTGGGCAGTGGGGAAGACAGACCAGAAGATCTTGAGCTAGACTGATAGACAGCAAATACAAAACACAGTAATAGCTGTATAAGCCAAAGTAACATAACCTTTTCAAAATGGCAATAAGTTTGGAGGGCGGAGTCCTTGTTCTATATAGCACCCCACCTCCAAACTTAACATTTTTTGTGGGAGTCATCAGGGCATTTGTGAAGGGCAGGGCCAGGAAACTGGGGACTTGGGTCTAAAGGCAACAAAATGATGCTTGGACCAAGAGTTCTTTCATTGGTTGCAGCTCCCAATTTAGCTACCTGATTATCTTGCTTTAGCATTGAGGTCATGGGGCCAAGTTGCAGGCTGGTGCCTCTTCCTTGGGTTAGCTCTTGATTGGTTGCTGGTGAAGTCTTCAAACTCATAAGGCCAATAGTTGCTGGGTCACCTCCATTAGTTGTTGTGATTGGCACTTCACTTAGTGCAGTACTATCCTTGACTCAATCTACTTTTCTGGGGAGGGTTGTTTTCTTCAACATCAGCTCACAGGGGCTTGATCCCAGAAAAATGCAGGTGGTTGGACTTGCGGTCCTCTGGCCCAGCGGCCCGGGGGAATCCAGGTTCTGGGTTCAATTCCCGCTCCTGGGCCTGAAGTCCCAGAGGGAGAAATTTGTCAATCCTGACAAGCTTTGCCTCCAGGGAGGCAATTTTATTGGATCACACTTTATTGTCATCCCGCCAACAAGCCATGATTTCAATGCTTTTTCCTCTTGTGTTCTCAACGCCTCAATTTCACAATTTGCCATCTCTTTTACTTGTTGCAAGATTTCATCCCATCCTACCAACAAGTTCCAAGCATCCCAATTATAAATTTGGTTCCCTTGGGTGGGAGTCCCTTCCTTTATGAAGTAATCAGAATACAGCTCTTTGAACGCAGCCTTTACTTCTACTAAAGATTTGGCAGGAACAGTTCTAGTGACCACCAGGCTGGCCCAAGCTTCTTCCAATGTACTTGTAGGAACCTCCTTTCTTGCGGCAGTGGTTTCCACACAAAGGACCCCAAACTTGGCTCTCTCAAATTTTAACAAAGAAGGCATGACAATTGAAAAATAGAAGAGGGGAAAGCGTCAAAACCAACAATGAATATATTTTATTAATGTTTAACTGTTTTTGCTTATATACCATTCAGGGCATACACGGCTGAAAACCCATCTGGTTCCTGAATCAACCAATTATTTGTGTCACGTGGCCTATGACATTCAAGTCATCCAATATAGATCTTTACCTGAAAGATCACCAACAATTCTCAACCTATGAGAATTGACCTACAATGGGCAGAAGTCACCTGACTCCATTCAAACCAATGTACCAAATTGGCATGGAGCTTCCCCAGCTCCCAGCGCCAAAACCCTGTGGATTGCACATCCTAAACTCAGCTATCAGTGTTCCAACTGGGAACCAGCTGATCAAACCTAAATTCCTAGGCATCCTTGCCTTTATTTAGTTATTTTCACATTTAATGGTTTTTTGCCTTTAAAACCCATTAAAGTGCTTTGAAACTCAAACCACGCGCCACTGCAGCACCCAGCAATTTCCCCAGGCGGCGCCCCAGAGCCTGAAAAAATTTGATAGTGGCGCCTCTCAAATTCATTAGGCGGCGCGGCGGCGCTTCTAATCCAATAAATTTGCCGACATGGTGCTTTTAACCCTAATTCTGGGGGTTTTCCAATGGTCAACCTTAACCAAACTTCTTGAAAAAGTCAAGGCCTTTTTAATATAATTAAATCCTCATTAATTATATCCTGTATTTATTAATTAATATTTCTGATTAATAAACCCATTTTTGAGATGCCTAGTCTCCAAGATTGATTTGGCCAATCTTGCCTCACTTCTTTTAGTTAGCCTAACCTAACTAAGCATCCATATTCTGTTCTTTTATTAGACATAGATATCCAGTTTCTAGGAATTATTCCCTCAAGAATTCCAAACAAACCTATCTATATGTAATAAATAGAAAAAACAGAACATCTTTATATTTTGGAGCATTTATTTGGCTAAATACTCAGCAGTGACTGTAGTACGGTCACAGTAATTAAGCGGGTAACAAAGTATGCCACCAATCTTTACTCTTTACCCAAACTGCACATGGCTGCAACAAAGCTTGGTGCATCCCTTTAAGCAGAATATCACAACTTGTTTTAGGATAATTCAATCATTATGGAATGACAGGATAGGGGACCTGAAGTTCCTTTGGGTTACACATCTTCTGGTCTTTGCTGCAGGAGAAATCTTCATGCGCTGACAGACTACCCCATAAAAAAAGAAACAAGGACTTCAACTGCATGATATAAGAGGATCCAATCCAGGATTAAATGGTGAGAGATTGGTGTGCTGTTAATTGGTGCAAAGCTTGGCCAAAGTTACACAGCTGGAACCTGAGCTTGCTAAAGCTGTCTTTAAATATCCCACATCAGTTGATATTCAAGCTGGGGCAGAGAGAGCGGTAAAGCAATCATGTGATAACTGTTTGAGGGCTATTATCTATAATTGATTAAATTAATTACAAGACTAACAGGTTAATGTTGATTAATTAAGATGAACCTGCCTCATATGGATAAATCAATAGTTCAGTCTTCTGGACAGTTAGCAGATAGAGATGCCTCAGTAGTGGTGATTCTGGATCACTAAGAAGTGGTTTTTGCAACTGGTATTTGAAGCCAATTATTAGCTTATGTCTCAATAATATATATATGGTTGTCCTCCTATCATAGAATGAACCTATTTATCTAGACTTCAAATTATGTCTTTACTTGTGCTTTGTTTCTAATAAAGAATACCCTGGGCTATTAGCAGACTCATTCTTGACTCTTTATATTACTTCTTGTACTATTTGCAATAAACAACAAGATCCCACTGTTGGCTTATTAATTAGAGTTAACTCTCCAGGCTTTATCAAAGTGTGATATGTTGTCCTCAGCAAAGCAGCCCAGCACACCCTAATAATTGGATGACTTCTCACTTGCTGAAGTCACTTAAGGGTCCTGTTATTCTTGATATGTACCCCATGATCATTGAACCGCCTTTTCTCATTCAAAATAAATTTCTCTGAGGGTTTGAAGTGGATGTACTTCCTCCTTGAACAAGATTGACCATAATTATTGAGCTATTTTTTATTACTTTACATAAAAAAGTCTCTGGAAAATTTTAAATACGCAAGACTTGAGGTTCTGGCCTTAGGCCTGTTTTATATGGTGTTGTGTCTGGCTCCTGGGGACAGCATCCAGAAGGACATGGCGGGAAATCTTTATAACAAAAGATTTGAGGTTCAAAGCTTGCCTTGGGTTAGCCTTCATGGCAAAATTAAGTGAACATATCTTAATTTCCTGGAATACAAAATGAAGAATTCCTTTTGGCAAAAAGGAAGGAAGAGGCTTGAAGAATATTAAAGCCAGCACAAATGTGGATAAACTTGTCTTTATTAGGAGAAAAAATTATACTTAAATAGTATACAAGGATCAATAATCACTCATTAGGTATATAGAATGACAGAGGAAGTCACATTGGGTTGAAATCATACCAGGATCAGTCAAGGGCAGGTAAATTAATCTGGAACAGGGGCATGTTGGATCAGACCCATTTACAGAAGGCTAGGAATTCCCAAAGTTGAAAGCAAAACCAACCAAATCTTTGATATATCATTATTTGAAGGACATGATAAGGAGCGCCTTTTGGGGAAGCTTCTAATATGGAATTAAGGGAGAAGTATCTTTTATTGGATAATATTTTAGGCTTATATAGATTGGGCTGTGGCAGATATTTAGTTGGATTAAACCTAGGGGTGGTCATGTGTGGGATGGGTTTGAGCCACTGGATACTTGGATTGTCATGTGATATTTCTTGGTTACCATTCTTAGTATATCAAACAGTATATTGGAAGGGTACCAAATTGGGCAATGGCTGGATGTTAAGTAGGTTGGCGGTAGCCAGAATGCTTGTACATCCAGACCCTTGACACCCCTAAGGGGTTACTCTGGTACATCAGGAGGGGGCTTTGTCTAACGGCTGCTGCCTGATGCTCCTGGAGCTTTTTACTAGTTGGAACCAGTCTGGTTGAGTGTTCTCCTTTACTAGGCAGAGACGGGTTCTGTGGTACTTCTTGACAATTGGAGTTTTGGCATCTTGGATTTTACTAGATAGGTGTTGTGATCTGGTCTGTACTTGATGATTCTTCCTGTTCCCTTGTTTACTGAGTCTAGTTTCTTACTGTTGCCAGCTAGAACCCAGACAGGGGAGTTGATGGGAAGTGGTTTCTCTGTGGAGGTTACCTTTTGTGTTTTGAGCCTTTTTACTTCTGCTATTTTAGCTTTGAGGCGTATGTGCTGTAGATTTGGTACTTGTTCTACTGTTGGAGGTTTCCCTGGGGGGATCTTTATGTATTGCTGCTTTTTGTGGGTAATTGTTTCTGGTTTGTATCTGTAGGTTAGCTCAAACAGTAAATAGCCTGTTCCTTGATTGGTGTGGACTTGGTATACTAGTAATGCATGTTTCACGTATAGTGGTGATGTGTCTTTGGCTTTGCCATCCATTATTTTCTCTAGGGTCCTGATAAGGCTGCCATTTAGGTGTTCCACTCTGCCATTGGCCTGTGGCCTGTATGGAGAGGTTGTGGAATATTTAATGTTTTCTGATTTTAAGTTGTTGTTTACTACGTGACCTGATAACTTGGTTGCTCCATCAGTTATGATGTAGTCTGGGATGCTGTAGTTTGCTATGATTGCTTTGTTAATGAATTAGTTGATGGTTTCTGCTTTATGGTCCTTTGTTGCCCAGCATATGGGCCAGCGTGTGGCAAAGTCAATGGCTACAATTAGGAAATGTTGTTTTGTCTTTGTTTCTGGGAAGGGGCCCACTACGTCTAGTCCCCAAACCTTGAATGGTTCAGGGTCAGGTACTTGGTTGACCATTGGCTGGGGAGCCTTGTTACTGGCTTATTTTTCACATACTGTGCACTTTTTCAGAACATCAATTATATCTTGTTTAAGATTGGGCCACCATACTATACCTTTTAACATAAGTTATAGGTTGTTAGCCTTTGTATGTCCTTGTAGGCAGCAGTGCCTCAATATGGTGTCAACTCTTTGTGCAAGTAGAATGTACAGGATATGTTTGTTGTTAATAATTTGGTATACAGTGCCATTTGATACATGGAAATAATTTTTGTTCCTTACTAATGTATTGTTGGTCAATTGATGTATTGTGGGGTCTTTCCCCTTGGTTTTATACTCAGTGTTGTACAGGTTTGGCCAGTCAGGGTCCAGGTAGTCAGGATGATCCTCTCTAGGCTGGCATAGTCTAGAGAGAGCATCAGTTGTGACCATCTCTGCCCCTTTTTTGTATTGGATGTCCAAATTAAGCTGCTCCAGCAGGGACATCCATTTGGCTTGTTGCCGCGTGAGTGTGCTCTGAGTTTGAAATATATTAAGGATTTATGGTCAGTTAGTACTCAGACGTTTAAATGTCTCTCCAGATAACATCTCCATTTCTTGCATGTGTAATATATTGCTAGCAATTCCTTGTTGTGTATTGGGTATCTCTGCTCAGTATTAGTTAGTTTTCTGCTTTTGTAACATACTGGCAGGAAGTCTTGCTGCCCTGGCTGGCAGATGCGCAGGACTGCGCCAATGGCAGTGTCACTGGCATCTGATTCAAGCTTGTAGCACCCATTGTTATTAGGGTATTGAACGATTGGTGCTTTGATCAAAGATTGCTTTAATAGTTGGAAATTCTTGTCACATTCTGGTATCAGATGAATTTCTTTTTGGCATTACTCTTGGTTAAATCATTGATTGGTGTGGTGAGCTTTCTGCAGTCTTTGATGTATTTCCTTAGGTAAGCTATCATACCAAGAAAGCATCTAACTTGTTTAACAGAGATGGGGCGTTGCATGTTATTTATGGCTTTAATTTTGTCTGGATCTGCTTTGATGCCACTGTCAAAGACAATGTGGCCCAAGAACAGGAGTTCTGTTTCCATAAATTGGCACTTACTTGGTTTTGCGTAAATTTTGTGTTTTGCAAGTCAATTGAGTGTCTTGCAGACATGCTTGAGGTGTTCATCTTTGGTTTTTGAGAAAATGATGATATCATCAAGGTAGCATAATGAATTTTGGAGACCGTTTAGTGCTTTTTCATCATTGTGAAAAACGTTGCAGGAGCGTTGGTCATCCCAAAGTTTATTACCCTACACTCAAAGGATCCAAATTGCGTACAGAACACAGTCTTTGGTATGTCCTTTTCCTTTACTTCAACTTGGTTGTAACCTGAGGTGAGGTCAATTTTGGAGAAAAATTTGGATATTGAGAGTCTTGCAAACAGATCCTCTAAAAGTGGAAGAGGGTGTTTAGTCTTTAATGTGCTTGCATTCAGTGCTCTGTAGTCAGTTACTAGACACAGAGTGCCTTCCTTTTTCTTTACAAAGAGCACTGCTGCCCCCCATGGGGATTCAGATGGGCAAATGAATCCCTCTTCTAGATTGTCCTCAATATGTGTTTTGAGAGTTTGGGTCTCCATGAGAAAGAGTCTGTAGAGGGGTGCAGGTTTAGTCATGGCTTTACATAGGTTGATGCCATGTTTGACCTCTTGTTTGGGGGGGGGTAACTCTGTGAGTTCTTCTTTGAATACATGAGCTTATTTGTTTAGGAGTGCCGCAAGTTCTGGGCGTTGGATTTTGGTTGTTTGTACATTATTGAATTTGGTGTACCTTATTATGTAGAGGTTACTATCTTTGGTTAGATGTTCTTAGTTGTCTTGGTTTATGACCTGGACAAATACTGTATCTCTTAGAATGAGGTTATTGGTTCTTTGAGAATGTTAAAATTGACTCTGTTGTGTTTGATGATCATGGTTTTGTTTTCCAATATACACTGGGGTTCACTAAGGTGAACCAGTCCATGCCTGCTACAATGTTGTAGTTTATGTTGTTCATGACAAGTTCTTTGATGGACGTTTGTATGCCTTGGAGGTTGATTCTGAAGGGAGTTTTTTTGCCTTCAAGTAGAACCTTTGATTTATCTGCCATTCTGGCGTACTTGAAGTTGGATTTGACAACTGGTATTTTATACTTGGTTAAAAATGGTTTACTAACCATAGTGTGTTGTGCACCAGAGTCAAATATGATTTTATGTGTATGAGATTTATAAGTGCATGGTTAGAAAAAAAGTTGTGA
Source organism: Entomophthora muscae (assembly GCA_014839935.2). NCBI lineage: Eukaryota > Fungi > Entomophthoromycota > Entomophthoromycetes > Entomophthorales > Entomophthoraceae > Entomophthora > Entomophthora muscae. The sequence continues at coordinate 158,584 of QTSX02002983.1, read as the reverse complement.
GTGATCTTTAATTTTTATGTTCATAAAAATGGATGGTTGTGGGACACGTGGGATACAAGCAGCAAAGTTTGTGCCTTGGTACAGTTTCTTGTCAAGTTGGGGGGAGACAGGGGCACTTAAGCCTATTCCCCCTCCTCTTTTCCCTGTTCCTCTGTTTTGAGACCTTTGAGGTCAGAGAATGTGGGTTCAGATTCATAGCAGGCTGCTATTTCAGCATTGTTTACTTTGTTGGTGTCCTCCTTCTTGGGATGAGAGCGGTTTGCGCTTTGGCTTCAATTGCCATTGTTGTAATTGGAGTTGCTGTTTCTATGATTGGTGTTTTGGCGTTTATTGCCATTGGAGTTTTCTCTAATATTGCCATTTGAGGAGCGATTGCTGTTGTGTGCAGAATATTCCATGTTTGCGCATTTTTCTGCTTGCTTGGCTTCAGCAATGAGCGCAGGCATGGAGGTATTTGCTTCTGGGCAGATGAGGGCAGCAACAGAGGGTTTCATTCTATTGATGAATGATGCTCTGGTGTGCACATTGTCAGCTTGTGCTGGGTTTTGTATTTTGTGATGTATTTCTTCAAATTCATTGGTGTAAGCTGTGATAGTGGTCTTCTGAGGAAGATTGCCAAGCTGTATTGCAATGTCTTGGAGGGATTTGGGGACACAGAAATTGTGTGTGATGTATATTTTGAACTCTTCCCAGTTGTCAAGCTGTTTGTTGGTTTGTGAGCCAACCCAGGTGGCAAACCAGTTAGCTGCAGCCTTTTACAGGCGCTTGCTGGCTTCCTGGACCCATTTCTCATGGGGGATGTGGCTGGCGCAGAGTTTAGCGGCTGAGTGGTCTAGCCAGTTGATGACGTTTTCTTTGTTTTCACCAAAGAACCTGTCTATACCAATGTATTTCTTTGTTGGTAACTTCACCTGTGATAGGTGGTTGTGTGTTTGTCTGTGGTTGAAGAGAGCAACTGTATTGAATTATCTTGGCGCATGCTTTGGGCATGACCAGACCTTTGAATACAGTGTATCCACTAGGTATATCTTTGTCAATGTTGTGGGCTCAGAAGTACATTTTCCAGGTCTCCTGAGATGTGGCCTGGTTGAGTACGTGAGCAAAGGTTGGCGGGTTTTGGTCAGTCATTTTCACATTCATGGGTGTAGCCAAAAAACCATAGCTGCTACCAGTGATAAGGAGCGCCTTTTGTAGAAGCTTCAAATATGGAATTAGGAGAGAAGAGAAGTATCTTTTATTGAATAATATTTTAGGCTTATATAGATTGGGCTGTGGCAGATATTTAGTTTGATCAAACCTAGGGGTTGGTCATGTGCAGGATGGGTTTGAGCCACTGGATACTTGGATTGTCATGTGATATTGCTTGGTTACCATTCTTGGTATGTCAAATAGTATATTGATAGGGCACCTAATTGGGCAATGTCTGGATGTTAAGTAGGTTGGCGGTAGCCATAATGCTTGTACATCCAGACCCTTGACAGCCATATCAAAATAGTGTTAATGGTGCAATTTCCAACATCTCCCCCCTAAAGATTGGACACAGGGAGTTGATATTTGCGGAGAAATTTGGAATGAAATTGGGAAAAAGGACGTCCAGAAGACATAAGCTTCACAGTATACTTGACGCCCTTCTTGAAGGTGACTTCACAAGGTCCAACCCAGAGAGAGTCTAGCTTATGGGCTCTATCTCCTGTACAATTTTGGTAGTAGAGGACTAGATCACCTACTTGGAACTCAGGAAGGGGGCTCTAGAATTATTGGAAGGCAAGAGTTCTAAGGCCTTGACCTTATAGGCAGTTAATATTCTGTTGCCTGAATTTCAATGATACAATTAGTTAAGTCTTTGACATGGGCTTCAGGATTGGCAGACACATTGACTGCAATCAAAGGGGGTCCCAAGATTGAGGGTTTTGGCTTCACGCCTGTACAGCATGACAAAGGGAGATTGGCCAGTCAATTAGTGCCTGCTGAGTTGATAAGCAAAGAGAGCAGCAGGGAGGAACATATCCCAATTAGTGGCACCAGAGATGGTGATTTTTCTCATTATAGACACCAGGGAGGAATTTGCTTGTTCAACAGTTCCATTAGTTGATGGGTTTTACAGCACAGAGAAAGATTGGTGGGTACCCATAGCTTCTACAATAGACGTGATGAGGCAAGAATTAAAGTTGATGCTATTGTCAGAAAAAAGAATTTGAGGGCAGCCATGTTGGTAGAAGATATCTTGGAACAGGAAATTTGTAGTAGTCTTGGCAGTTGTATTTTTTGTAGCTCTGGCTTTGAAAAATTTGCTAAAATGGTCTACAGCTACTAAGATAAAGCAACACCCAGACCTAGAACAAGGGAGAGACCCAACATCATAAATACTCACAGTGTGGAAGGCATGTTTAGAAGGGATGAGTTTGAATTGATTTTGGGAATGCAAGGGCGTTAGAGCTGGCACAAATGACAGGAAGCAAGGACATCAGGGATTATAAGGCACATGTTTTCCCAGTAGAAGTTCTTGCATAACCAGTCATGAGTTCTTGCTATACCTCCATTTCCAGTATCAATGTGAGATTGGAGGATAATGGCTATTCTCATGCTAGGACAGACGTAGGGTAGGTAGGCATTGTTGAATTTCTTGAAGAGTTGTCTACCTCTTATTGCAGTGTCCTTTGATAGGGTCTGAGGAGCCAATTGGATGTCTTCTGGCTCAGTGGTTCAGAATTCAGGGTACCCTATTAACTTGTATAGGCAATCAGTGTCTGGAGGATGGATGGCTAGTATGGGCATTCTTGACAAACCATCAGTGTTCTGATGTTGCATACCAGGACAATGTACCACAGTGAAATCATATCCTTGTAGTTGTAGAGCCCAAGTGCTAATTAAATTTTGGTTCTTTAGTTGCTGAAGCCATTTAAGGAAGGATTTAACTGTGATCAAAGTAAAGTGGGTTAAGTAATTGTAGTGCCTGAATTGCTTTACAGCATGCAACACTGCCAGGCATTCCTTCTCGGCGGCGCTATAGTTCTTCTTGTGTTTGTTGAAGACTTGTGAAGAATAGGCCACAGGTTGATCCACGCCTTTTTTGTCAAGCTGGGCTAAGGTGGCACCCACAGCTACTCTGCTTGTGTCAGTGTACAAGATAAACTCTTTATCATAATTGGGGTAGACTAGGATAAGAGCCTCTTTGAGCTTGGCCTTCAGCGCTTTGAAAATTGCTGCTGACTGTCAGTCCACTCAAAGGGGACATTGCAAAGGATCTGGACAAGAGGTTCACTCAATCCAGCAAAAACAGGTATGAACTGTCAATAGTAACCCATCATTAATAGAAATACTTGGATCTCCCAGAGATTTGTGGGATGTAGCATCTTTTCAATGGCTTCCGCCTTATTATTCATGGGGCAGATTCCAGACTGGGTGACCTCATGACCCAGGAATTCAAGTTGCTCTTTAAATAAGGAGCACTTAGAGGGTTTGAGTTTCAAGCCAGCTTCTCAAATGTTGATGAAGACAGCTTTGAGGTGTTTTAAGTGGCTGGTAAAGGTGTAGCTAAATACAGTGATATCATCAAGATATAAAAGGACATAAGAGAGCTTTAGGTCTTGTAGTATGGAATCCATAGCCCTTTGAAACGGAGCCGGGGCATTGCAGAGTCCTTGAGACATTTGAGTAGCTTCATAGAGCCCTATGGAGGTGATAAGACCAGTCTTTTCTAGGTCTTCTGGTGAAAAGTTGACCTGCCAGTATCCATAGGCTAGATCCATGTCTGAGAAAAACTTAGAACCGCCCAGTTGTCTGAGAGCATCATCAATTCTAGGCAAGGGGTATGAGTCTTTCTTTGTGAGCAAGTTTAGGCGGCAGTAGTTCATCACAATGCAATGCCATCTGTACTTTTTCTTGAGGATCAATAAGGTGAGGCCCAAGAGCTTTGAGAGGGAGCAAAGAGTCCAGTATTAAGAGTTATTTAAGCTCCTTAGAAACCTGGGCATCCTCTACCCTACTACAGCAATATAGCTTGGCTCAAAAAGACAGCACATCACCACTATCAATCTGATGAATGACCCCTTTGGCTAGGCCATAGTCTGTAGGTCCCAAGTAAAATATATCACTAAACTGGTTGAGCAGTTCCAACACATCTTTTTGTTAGATGGGTGACAGTTATGGGAAGTCAGCAGCAGTGAACAAGGAGAGAACTTGAGGTTTGTCTTCAGGTAAATTAAAATCACTGAAAGTCCCAAAAGGGTAGAGGGAAGCCACTTGTTCTGCTCCAAATATACAGCCATGCCCTACAACCTGACCCCTAGACACCTACATGGGTAGGGTGACCAGGTAAGCAAGCAACAGTTGTACAGGCTCCTTGTGAGTCCAATTTAAGCTCCCTGGAATTAATCAGGGCTCTTTATGGCTTAGGGATTCAGGAGAGTAGAGTTCCAGGAATGATTTTTTGGGTAGTTTTTAAGATATCTGGAAGTCTATAATCACCTGGGAGCCTGGAGGAATAGTGATAGCCAGAGGAGCAAGAAGAGATACAACTTCTTCTGTGGGACAGGATTGAGGAGGAGTGTGCACATTGGAGGAATGTGTTCTGTACTTGAGTGAAAAGATAACTGTAGGGTAATCAAGCATGCAAGTCTTAAGATGTATGCCTGGGAGCCATAGAGGTTCTTCAAAAATCAAAGGGACCTTGTAGCCTAAGAGCAATAGGTATCCTATCAAAGGTTTACAATCCAATTATATTTACAGAGGAATTGTTTGCCAACCAGGAGGTCATAGCTTTTTTTCTCTAGGACAATAGCAGGGGATGTGATGAGGAGTTTCCCAAACCTCATGGGCAGGGCTGAGTAGGCACCAATGGCTCAAGTTTGTGCCATGCCAACAATACCATACAATTGAGTGTAATGAGGTCAGGAGCCAGCTTAAGCTTCTTCATTAGTTTGGATGATACCACATTGACTGGAGAGCTAATGTCCAGAATGGCTTTGATTTTAAGCTTTTGGATTGACACTTCCACACAGGTAGTATCTTTCTAAAGGGGGGCAGAACAGTCAACACATCCTGCGCAGCTTCTAGCTCTTTCCTTCACATTTATCTAAAGTGTAGTATAAGGCAGGAATTTCCTTATACATAGTCTGCAGTAAAAGAGATACAGTCACATTCTAAAAGAGAGCTTCAGCTAGCTTGGCAGCCTCTTCAGAAGAGTCTACTAAGACAGGAGGTCAACAGGCCTGGGCCAGATAAGGACGGACTACCATTGTCAGGATTGATAATTTTCCCCCTCTGGAACCTCAGGCCCAGGAGCAGGAATCAAACCAAGAACCTGGATTCCCCTGGGCCGCCGGGCCAGAGGACCGCAAGACCAACCGCCTGCATTTTTCTGGGATCAAGCCCCTGCAAGCTGATGTTGAAGAAGATGACCTGCCCAGAAAAGTAGATTGAGCCGAGGAAAGTACTGCACTAATTGAAGTGCCAATCACGACACCTAATGGAGGTGACCCAGCAACTATTGGCCTTATGAGTTTGAAGTCTTCATCAGCAACCAATCAAGAGCCAACCCAAGGAAGAGGCACCAGCCCGCAACTTGGCCCCATGACCTCAATGCTAAAGCAAGATAATCAGGTAGCTAAATTGGGAGCTGCAACCAATGAAAGAACTCTTGGGCCAAGCACCATTTTGCTGCCTTTAGACCCAAGTCCCCAGTCCCCCGGCCCTGCCCTTCACAAATGCCCTGATGACCCCCACAAAAAATGTTAATTTTGGAGGTGGGGTGCTATATAGACCCAAGGACCCTGCCTATAAACTTATTGTCATTTTGAAATAAAGGTTATGTTACTTTGGCTTATACAGCTATTACTGTGTTTTGTATTTGCCATCCATCAGTTCAGCTCAAGATCTTCTGGCCTGCCTGCCCCACTGCCTGCAGTATTCTGTCCATTTGATGTACCCTTTGGGCCTGTCCATTTCACCAAGTATCCTTTAAAACCCAAGTACAAGGACTACATGCCAGAGAAGATCATTGAACTAGATCCATTAGCCTGCATCCAATCTGCTGTCAGATACAACCGCCAAGGCCCGTGGTGTCATGAATGACATTTCAATACTTATATTGAAAACCCAAGAGTTAAACCCCGGTTCCCAGAAGGTGATTTAACCCTCCAGACCAGTCCAGGACCCGCCAATCTGTTAAGAGATGGGTTCAAATTGGTGAATTACTCCGCGTTCTGCTGGCCTACTACAAAGGACCCTCCAAAGACAACTCGAGTCACACAAAGTGGATGGGGGGCCGCCAACTTGCTAAATTGTGTACTCGAGTTGACAAGTTACTCCAAGAACCACCAATCTCCCAAGGACAATTCCCCAAATGGCCATCAGATTGATGCTAACCTGGAGCCACCAAAGACCCAAACCTACGCAGCAGTTACAGCTTGCCTTAAAGAGGTTAAAACAAACCCTATTCTCAACTCTGCCAATGACCTGCCAGCATGCCGCCCAGAAGAGGTAGTACAATTGGATTACTCAGGTGACATAGTGAACAGTGGCAGCAAAACAAAGCATCGCCTTTCTGATTTGCCAGAACAGACACAACCTGGATCTGCCGCCCTTGGGACCCCAAGCCAAGACCCATGTCCCGCCAGCACCTTGTCTGCAAACCTGAATCCTGCAAAAATCAAAGGAGCAAAACCCCATGGTATAAAAGCCCTGGCGGTATGGTGAAGACCACATTGTCATTTTTGATAATAAAGTTTTATAAACCTTTGGTTCAAACAAATCTTACCCTATCTAGTCTTAGTGATCTTCTATCTTAATTCCAGTCAAGTAGATTGCCAGGCCACCACCCTTCCCCAAGACCAACCTGCCAAATTGCCCCAGGTATTATACCGTCCCCCGGGAGCCCCCTTTGGACCTGTGCATTTTACTGAATACCCCCCCCCCCCAACCCGGCCTATTCAGAGTACAACTTGGAAACCATCCTCATTGCTGACCCTTTGGCAAGGACTAGAAGTACCAAGTACATAGGACGCAAAGGAAATAGGGTCAAGATTCTGCCCTTACTGTTCAAAGACAAGTACAATTACCTGCCTGCCTACTTTGTTCCTATGACTCCTCCTTTAACACCACAAGCAGACCGCCCATTGGAACCCACTGCCGCCGCCAAGACCACCTCTACCCAACTGTTTGGAGTACTCTACATTACTTTGACAGGATTGGTAGATTCCATGGTCCCCAACTCTGGACCTTGGTCCTTACTCGGGCTATCTGTATCTTATATTATCAAGTTAGCACCCATTCTATGGTGGGCCCTACCCGCCGGCTTGGCTGTACCTCACCCCAAGCCACCCAAGGCCTCTACCTACAACTGGCTTCCTGACATGTGGATATTCTCTACACCCAAACTGTCTAGAGAAAAGTTCAACTATCTCACGGCCTACAATATCTACATGGAACCTCCAGTAACACCCAAACCAAAGCCTGCTTCTTCTCCCAACTTACCAACCAACCATACCGGCAAGCTTTTTGGTATAGTGTACATCACCCTCACAGGGGTGGTGGACACCATTATACCGGCCGCTGGCCCCTGGTCTTGGGTGGGGAAGACCGCGTCCTACCTTCTCAAGTTAGCTCCTATCTTGTGATGGGCCCTGCCTGCAAGAAACCCAGCCCAAGTTATCCCAAAAAACAACGGGCCATCCACCTAAGACTGAATCCCTGACAACCATGGCCTTGGCTTCAACTGAAGGTGTGCAGAGGTAGTGGTGGTTTTCCCTGAGCAAAGCTTGTAAGAGACAGACACAGTTTCCAGGATAGCCAAAACAGAGTAGCCATAACTATCAGATTCATCACTATCAGAATCTTCAGGTTCAGAATCACTGGAAAAATTGTGAAACAGATGAAGAATAGTTGGGCCAGAGAAAGGTGGAGATTCTTTGTCAGAAGGAGGATTGGGAGGAGACAGGGGAGATTGGTCAGCAGAGAGTGTCTTTGTTTCTAAGCTGACCTCAATTTTCCTGCCTGTTCCTTGGGATCACAACCTTCCACTTGAGGATTAGTGTTATTGCGCAAGTGGTGTTTAATATGGCCACAGTTATGACATCCTTGCCTCTTAGGATGTCCATCTGAACCCAGAGTCATAATGTGCGGAGTACAGGAAGTGGTTCCAGTGTTACTGGCTTTATTTTCACACATCACAGTACCCACATGGTTCAAATTCATGTCTTGCAAGCGTGCCTTAATACTCTTCATGGAAGTGAGTGAAGCCTTATGTGCCTTAAAGTGTAGGCATAGAAGCTGGTTCATCTTCAAAGCGTTTTGACATAGCATATAAGCTTCCTTGGGAGTTAACTGTTGACTGGTGATCAACTTTTAACCTTCAATATAGAAGCAATCAGCAAAAACAGCCAGGATTCCTTGGGCTTAAAGGCAATGTACATAAATTTATCTTTTTTGACCTCTAGACTGAGATCTCCTTCAAATTCCTCAATAAGGAGGCGCTTCATGTCCTCCCAAGTGACAAAGGAGGGGGTTGGGGACCACAACTTCTTGGCACGTAGGATGGAGGCAAATAAGAATATTCTCCTTTTTAAGCTTGTCAGTATACCTAAACATTGCAGTCTTGTAGATTAAAAAGGCAGTAATGGTAAGGTTTTAGGGTCAAATATCTGCTTGAAGGTTGGCTTGTAGTTTGGGTCAATGAACAAGGAAGTGGATTAGCTGTTGTCACCTGGATTGAAAACATTGATGTGAGAATTGCCCTCAACCTCTGACTTAGAAGGGGGTTGTCTAGCCCAGAGAATTCAAAGGCTCTCTTCTAGGGTATCTAGTGTAGAGCTATTCTGTCCACTGATATCCTGTGTGGTTGCGGCAGCAGCTCCAAATTCATTGATCTTGATCTGGTGTACTGCCAATGTACCAGTAACCCCGTTGATACAAGCAGCCAGGGCAGTTGTTTGAGCAGCCAGAGGGGTAAGTTGTCAATTCATTGTCTTTGTTAATTGAGAGAGGTTCTGCACCTCGTGTTCTAGAACATCTTGTTGATCTGCAACATCATTTTTTACTGTCACTAAATGATCCAAGGAAAGAGCACAGTTGACACAGGGTTGGCCTTTCAATCCAGGGCAACATCCATGATAAAGGTGGGTAGGAGTATCAGTGACCTCAGACTCCCTTTTGCCATCAGAGTAAGAGGACAAATCATCAGGGTCAGAGAGGTATTGTCTCATATACTCAATCTTGCCTTGCAAAGTAGCTATTTGGTCTGTTACAAGCCAATACAAAGATCAGACATAGGTTTGAAAGGCAGAGGGTTTGGAACAGAGGCTTGGTGCTGAGTAGTGGCTTTGAGTTTAGCTATAGCTTCCCATACCTTAGCTTCAAAGGCAGATTTGACATCAACCAAAGGAGCAGGTGAGTCACTTCAATGTAAGTCACTCTATTTTCAACATAGTTTTGAACCTGGCATAGAGTGTTTCCCAAAGCAGCCTAGTCCAAGCCATACTGTAAACGTAGATATTGGCCCCAAGTATCAACATGGGTCCCAATCAACTTGAGCTGGGAATTAACATGCTCTCAAAACTTATTTAGCTTGGTGACTAGGGTCTCAAAATCTTGACAATATTTTAGAAGAGTCAATTCTATCTGGCCACGCCAGGTAGCTTGGTGATCATCCAGTTTGCATAGTCAATCCTTGATATATCCAGGGAGCAGTGAGCAAAGGGAGTTTAGGGACAAGGTCAAATACTTTTGGGAAGCTAGCAAGTTGTGCTGGTTATCTGAAATGCAAGCAAATAGACTATGGGACCATTCTTGATAGGTCATATTTTGTGCATGATTGTTGGAAACAGCGGTGGCTATGGCAGTCAAGAGCTGGTTTTGCAACCCCAGCGCCAACTGATGATGGAACAACACAGGTTGGATGAATTAGTTAACCAACATGCCAATAGTCTCCATGGATTCCATCAGCGCGGGGGGAAGATCAAAATTCCAAGAGGAAGGAATATAGATCTTTGTAAGCATACCCAGGACAGAGACCAGGGATAGTGTGAATTGCCACAGCGCCTGTGTGTAGGAGAGAGTGGGCAGCGGCACAAGCTTTCTCATAGTTGAGTGAGAAAGCTGGAAGGGGGCCCAAAATAACCAGGAGACAACACCATTATCATAGAGTTGAGGGAGCATCAGTGATATCTTCTTCTAGAGGAGGACTAGAAGCTTTAGGCTGCTTAGGTACTTCAGAAACAAATGGGAAAGGACCAGAGAATGCACGTGGGAACAGGGTAACCAAGGGCTTGCAGCCCCTGTAGTGAGCACCATTTTGTTGTATTTGGCTCCTGGGGACAACATCCAGAACAACACGGCAGGAAAACTTTATAACTAAAGATTTGAGGTTCAAAGCTAGCCTTGGGTTAGCCTTCAGGGAAAAATTAAGGGCATATACCTTAATTTCCTGGAATATAAGATGAGGGATTTCTTTTGGAAAAAAGGGAAGGAAAAAGCTTGAAGAATATTAAAGCCAACACAAATGTGGATAAACTTGTCTTTATTAGGAGAAATGATTCTACTTAAATAGTAGACAAGGGTCAATGATCACTCATTAGATAGAAAGAGTGGCAGAGGGGGTTGCGTTAGGGCAGAGTCATACCAGGATCAGTTGAGGGTTGGTATGACAATCTGGAATGGGTGGACATTGGAACAGACCCATTTACAGAAGGCAAGGAATTTCCAAAATTGAAAGTGAAACCAACCAAATCTTTGCATATATCACAATTTGAAGGCCATATCAAAATAGAATTGATGGTGCAATTTCCAATATCTGGATATGAATAAAATAATATTATTAGCTAATTTAGGATGAGCACTGAAGATTCAATTTAAAAATTAACAAGCAAAAATAAACTTAGTTTGTTTTAAAAAGATGTATTTAACTTTATGCCCAAAGCATTGATCCTGATTACTTTAGTGGAGATACTCCAAGTTGATAGAGGCTGGTAAGGATCTGGAAGGTTAGGGATTTGCCATTGACCCATATTTGGGTAAGGTGAGCACCTCAGGACAAAATTGAAAGGAATGGCTTTTGCAGAGGTGCTTTGTGAACTACCATTCACAAGGCCAAATGAAACCCTAAAGAGTTCAGATTCAATTTGGAAATTGATCCCACTTCACCTGGTTAAGCCTCTTCAAACCATAGATAGTGATTTTATTCAAGTGAAAGTCCATCATCCACAGATGGTAGACATAAGAGCTAAATGAATTGAGCAACCAATAAAGCTACAAGAAGAGCTATACCCTGAAATAGAAGGACTCTGGACCAGGATATCCTTTCTTATGGTGCACAGATACCATATAAGCAATGGCAATTTTGTGTAGCCCAACTTGTTAATCTTATTCTCTGAAACTCTTCAAATGTATGATAGCTGTTGTTGATGGAATCATTATTTAACCAATTCAGACAGATGACTTCCACATCTTCCAGTGGCAACCCTGACCCATCTGGCCTGCTGATCCTTGGATGCACTAGCATGTGCTGTGGTAGGATGATAAGGTAAGTTTGGGCCAAACCTTGAAGGTTTGGGTAGTGATCAGTTGAAGTGGCAAGGTTTACCCAGCACCACCCTTCTCTTTAATTGGCTGGGATTCCTGGGAGGTTAAGGGATAGGTTTGGTTCTAGTATAGATTAGTGGGATAGGGAGATAAATTGATGATAGGAAAGCTGAGTAGCTTGGGAATGGCCAAGGGGATGGATGATCTTTATTCAGAAGCTTTTGGTCTAGTTTGGGATGGGATCCCTGTGATATTTTTTATTTTTATTTGAAATGATCTTTGGTTGATGTGAAAGTGATGAAGCTGTTTAGAACTGTGGAATGTGATATATTTATTGAATTAATTGATGAGTGGGCTAGTAATGGTCAGCTTATTGGAGTTAAATGATACTTAGGCTAAGTGAATAATGTCATATTGTGTTCCAAATAGAAAAGTGTATTTCTAGGTTTCTTAGGTTGACATGAGATGTTGATGGCTTAAAGGGTAGATTCTATAGAGAATGGGGCTATTATCTCTAGGTTGATGTTGATTGTAGCTTAGTTGCAATAACTTATTTGGGAGGGGTTAGCTGTGGAACTTGGGGAGGGACTGATGGTCTGCTGAATCCAAACTAGAGGGGAATATCTAATGGGGGAGGTTTGCCCTTCAGCTTGGGGTCAAAGTCGGCTGAAACTTGGCGATTGGCATTGGTCGGACTATCAGAGGTGTGCCTTGCACTGCGAACTTGTTGTGATACAGGGCACACAACCTCGGGTGATGGGAAAGTAACTTAGAAGCCATCGGGTTTATATAGTTTCGGAATAAATGCATTCTTAATTCTTTATTAATTATAAAAATCGAAATAAAAGTACTTTAAAATAATGATTGATCAGTTGGTTTTAAATGGGGCTAATTATAAAACCCCGATCAGTGGGATTTGGTGTAGGGGAGGTGGATTTTAAGACGAAAATGGGATCAGTGTTGAATCCAGTTGGAGCCGAGTGGTGGGCATGTGGAGAAGGTTCGGCAGTGGTAAATTAAGATCTTTACCTTTGTGGCAGACGGCGATCGCTGTATAGGATATTCTAGGAAGTGTTTGAGTTTAAAGTGATGTTTATTTGTTTGAGATTGATTAAAAGGAATTAGTTTAATTCCATACTTTGTTCAGTCAGGACGATGTGAAAAATATTGCATGATCGCCCCAGCTTGCTTCCAATAAGTTGATACAGATGTGTCTGGGCGAGATACATCTGCCATGGGAATGGACAAGATATTTTGCCGCTCTTTCTCCACTTTCGGAAGCTGCTATAAGCGTGCTTTTAAACGACTTTAAATTAAACAAACTAAATGCATTTGTGATTGTTTGTCCTAAATTAGAATATACACTCAACTCATATTATTGTGGTCTTGGAATCTGTGGCCGATACCAAGCCATTTATCTTAATTGCCTCTAAAATCCTAACTTGGAAGCCATCACCACTGCGAATTCCAAGCCACTAGTCCTGCTGCGAATTTTATTCGGATAAAAGGAAGAAGATCAAATGCATAAAGTAGACTAAACCTTACCTGTCAACTTGGCCCTTCGAAATATCCAACATCCTTTAATCACTCAATGTGGTGTAGCAAGCCAAAGGAAAAAGCCATTTTAAAGCATTGATTTCTTCTTTTAAAAATCCTTGCGAAACATGCCGCAGTCATCGATTGTATTTTTCATTAGTGGAGATGGTGCCACTCTAGATCTCAACACACGTTTACCACAGCTATAGAAACACAGCCCAATCTTTTGAGCCATCATACCCCACCCCTAGACAGTAAAGATCGGCAAATATTAACTTGTTCTTTACTGCCTCTTTATATCCAACTTTAATTTAGCTTGGCTTAAACCAAGGCCTGCTCGAAAACCTTTGAAAATATTTAAACAAATTTATTTTATTTTTGCCATTCGATTGTACCGTTCACCCCATAGTAGTTCAATGATGATAGCTTCAATGATAATAAGTATATTAACCTTCATTTTTTAAAATGAAAATTTCACTTAAAAAACTTAATATAAAAATCCAAAATTAAGCTCTTTACATCTTTTAGATGATTTTCTATTGGTTATGCAAAATATACATTATAATTAACAAAAAAAGATTTATTGTTAGAAAGTGCCACTTTTAACTATTGGATATTAAACTTTTGGCTGGTTGACAAGCCTTTGCCGGAAATGTATCAATACGCCATATGTTCATATTCTATAAAAATAGTATCTAGGAAACTATTTAGCTCAAAAATACATAAAAGATAAGCTATATATTAAAGTTTTCTAGAAGTTGAACACTAATTTTAGTGAGATTAAACTTAATTTTCTCTCAGACTGGTCGTTTCAATGAAATGGTTTGTGCCGCTTTGCTGGGCACCATGAAATCTTATATCAGCTAGTTTTTTTATTTTTTTAAAGGATCTTATCTTAGCTATGTTATCAAAACATGTTATGGTGCAACACGTCATCTCAAAAACGCCGTCTTGGATTACGCTACCTCAAAAGCAATAGTAGATACACCATTTCGATTTAAAGCATCACGGCTAAGAAAAACACTATCTCAAACAGCGGTTATATTTGAAGCCAAAAGTACATAAAAATATTTAAAAAAGTTAAAATTTTCTGACTAGACTAAAAAAGACTCAAGATTAAAAAATTTCAATAAAATAAGTGCTTGGTTATTAGCAACAAGGCTGCATAGAACCCCAAATCAAGATATCTAAAAACTTACATTTTCATATATACTATCTATGGGCTACATATTAAGATATGCATATAGCTGTAAACAATGCTAAAAAAAGTTAAAAAATAATAAAATTACAAAAAAACAATGGCAAATAATAATACAAGTTTATTAGGAAAAGGCTCAAACATCAGTTGAAAGAGCAAAATAGATGGCTTGGAGACACTCAACCTTTCTATTCTAAGGAAAGTAGGCAAGTACACCTTGCAGTTCTCAGTATACATTTTACTGCCTTGGTTTTTTTTGGGGTTCATCCTTGTTCTTGATTCCTGTCTTGAACAGACAGGCAGAGATAGCCAATTGGGTCTCAAGGTGCACCATTATCTTATTAATCTTGGGCTTCTTGACCCATACCCTAGTTGAAAGTTGGCTATGCCATTCTTCAAGAAAAGATGTGGCCTTAATCAAACTGTCTTTAACCTGCTTCAAGAAGCTCTAGGTGATTGAGTCACTGCCTTTTATGATACAGTGCACTACTTGGAAAACTCCAACCCGCTGAGTTTCAAAGTATTCAATGAAAGAGGCAAATGATGCCTAGTGGAGAAAATGAAAGTGTTGTGCAGGAGGGTATGCTAAAAGTCATTATTCTCCTCCTTTCTCACTAGAAAAGAGCAGCAAAGCAGTTAAAGGTGTTTATAGCCTCTTTGTCCCCCCTGTATTAACAAGCTCATGAATAACTGGATACTTTTGGAAGCAGCAGGAGAGTGCCTTCTGGAAATGGAGATATCATCCCTGAGAATAGCGTTAGAAGACTTTGGTGGACACATTAGCTTGATACTGCTCAAAATCAACAATCAAACATGTGTGATATTGTGAAGGATCCAGGCCCATCACTTCCACTTACTGTTACCATTTTTACTATGACTCTTTTCTTGGAAAATTACTGTTACAAAGCTTTGGAGAGTTTTGCTTCTAAAGCTGCTACTTTTTATTTTTTTAATTTCCTTATTGTTGTCCTTCTGTTTCAAAATAAACTCCATACTCTTTCCTCAATTATTTTAAGCCTACAATTTCTCATTTGGCGCTACTATAAGCTTCTGAAAGGTTTCATCAAACCCCCAAACAAGTTTAGGAAGTCCCAAGCAAAGATTATGCTGCCTTGTGAAGGTATACCATCTTTAGAAAAGTAATTAATGGGTTTACCTCAAAGGCAGCTTTCATCCCCACCAATGATTTCTTAGGATATTTTTTTACCACCTCCATGTCTCCATAAGAGCCCTCTATGGATTACTTGGGCTCTCCTTTCACAGCGCAGTGCTTCCTACCCTTGATATGTCATATTTTGTCTTAATAAAGACAAACTGGATAGACATAATAAAAAATAAAAATAGAATAAAGGAAAGTAGCCATTTTTAACTAGTACATTTGTGACAGATCCAGGTCCAACCACTCCATCCTACCATTATCCTGCCCTTGACTCTTATTGCCATTACCTTCCTGTGACAAAGCTTTGAGGAGCTTTGTCTCCAGGGAGGCAATTTTATGGGACAACACTTTGTTATCATCCCACCATTGGTCCATGATCTCAACACTCTTTTCCTCCCTTGCCCTAAAAGCCTCAATTTCACAATTTGCCTTTGCTTTCACTTGTTGTAAGATTTTATCCCATCTTACTAAAGGTTACAGGAATCCCACACATAGATTTGGTTTCCTTGGGCAGGAGTTCCTTCTTTTGCAAAGTAATTGGAGTATAACTCTTTGAACACAGCCTTTACTTACAACAAGGACTCCTCAGGCACAGTCTTGGTGACCTCCAGGCTGGTCCAAGCTTCTTCCAATGTACTTGTAGGAACCTCCTTTCTTGCGGCAGCAGTTTCCACGCAAAGTAATCCAAATTTGTCCTTTCAAAAGATAATAAAGAAGACATAACAGTTTAAAATTAATTGAGGGGAAAACGTCAAAATTGACAATATATCTTTATTTAAAATTAGCTGTTTTTGCTTATATACCATTCAGGGCATGTTTGGCTGAAAACCCTTCTGGTTCCTGAATCAACCTTGTCATGAATTGCGCTATTAATGCTATTTTGATTTGCCCTTTGAATATTGATAGTTGCAAAGATTTAACTGGTTTAGCCTTCAAGTTCAGAAATTCCTTACCTTTTGCAAATGGGTCTGGTTCAATATCCACTCATTCCGGATTATTGTATCGGTCTGTGGTTGATCCTGGTATGACCTCATCCCAGAGTGACCTCCTCAGCCACTCTGTCTTCCTATTGAGTGATCACCACCTCTTGTCAACTATTTAAAGTAGAATCATTACTCCTAATAAAGAAAAGTTTGTCCACATTTGTGTTGGCTTTTATAATCTTCAAGCTTTTCCTGTCCTTTCAGCCAAAAGGACTTTTACATCTTGTTTTCCAGGAAATTAAGGTATGTGCCCTTAATTTTGCCCTGAAGGCTAACCCAGGGCTAGCTTTGAACCTCAAATCTTTTTTAATAAAGATTTCCTGTTGTTTCCTCTAGGATGTTGTCCCCTGGAGCCAAACACAATAAAATGGTGCTCACTACAGGGGCTGCAAGCCCCTTGGTTAACCTGTTCCCGCATGCATTCTCTGGTCCCTCTTCCTTTGTTTCTGAAGTACCAGATCAACCTAAATTTTCTAGTCCCCCTCTAGAGGAAGACATTAATGATGCTCCTGAAAATCCTATGGTATTGGTTCTTGTGACTGTACTACAGTCACTGCTGAGTGTTTAGCCAAATAAATGCTCCAAAATTTAAAGATATTCTGTTTTTGTTGTTTATTACATATAGATAGGTTTGTGTGGAATTATCAAGGGAAAGGTTCCTAGAAACTGGATATCTATGTTTAATAAAAGAACAGAATATGGATGTTTAGTTAGGTTAGGCTAACTAAAAAATAGAGGCAAGATTGGCCAAATCAATCTTGGAGACTAGGTGTCTCAAATGGGTTAGATAATCAGGAAGATTAATTAATAAATACAGGATATAATTAATGAGGATTTAATTATATTAAAATGGCCTTGACTTTTTAAAGAAGTTTGGTTAGGGTTAACCATGAGAAAACCCCCAGAATTAGG
The DNA here is from genome assembly GCA_014839935.2 of Entomophthora muscae. Taxonomy (NCBI): domain Eukaryota; kingdom Fungi; phylum Entomophthoromycota; class Entomophthoromycetes; order Entomophthorales; family Entomophthoraceae; genus Entomophthora; species Entomophthora muscae. The sequence goes on along the minus strand of QTSX02002983.1, from coordinate 141,282 downwards.
GTTAAAAGCGCCATGTCAGAAAATTTACTGGGTTAGAAGCGCTGCTGCGCTGCCTAATGAATTTGAGATGTGCCTGGTTTGAGTTTTGAAGCAGTTTAATAGGTTTTAAAGACAAAAAACCATTAAATGCAAAAATAACTAAATAAAGGTAAGGACGCCTAGGAATTCAGGTTTGATCAGCTGGTTCTCAGTTGGAAGACTGATAGCTGAGTTTATGATGTGCAATCCACAGGGTTTTGGTGCTGGGAGCTGGGGAAGCTCCATGCCAATTGGGTACATTGGGTTGAATGGAGTCAAGTGACTTCTGCCCATTGTAGGTCAATTCTCATAGGTTGAGAATTGTTGGTGATCTTTCAGGTAAAGATCTATGTTGGATGACTTGAATGTCATAGACCACATGACGCAAATCATTGGTTGATTTAGGAACCAGAGGGGTTTTCAGCTGTGTATGTCTTAAATGATATATAAGCAAAAACAGTTAAACATTAATAAAATATATTCATTGTTGGTTTTGATGCTTTCCCCTCACCTATTTTTAAATTGTCATGCCTTCTTTGTTAAAATTTGAGAGAGCCAAGTTTGGGGTTCTTCATGTAGAAACTGCTGCCGCAAGAAAGGAGGTTCCTAAAAGTACATTAGAAGAAGCTTGGACCAGCCTGGAGGTCACTAAGACTGTTCCTGCCAAATCTTTAGTAGAAGTAAAGGCGGTGTTCAAAGATCTGTATTCTGATTACTTTGAAAAGGAAGGGACTCCCGTCCAAGGGAACCAAATTTATGCTTGTGATGCTTGGAACTTGTTGGTAGGATGGAATGAAATCTTGCAACAAGTAAAAGAGATGGTGAATCATGAAATTGAGGCATTGAGAGCACAAGAGGAAAAAAGTGTTGAAATCATGGCTTGTTGGCGGGATGACAATAAAGTGTTATCCAAGAAAATTGCCTCCCTTGAGGAAAAGCTCCTCAAAGCTTTGTCCCAGGAAGGTAACATCAATAAGAGTCAAGGGAAGAATAATGGCAGGATGGACTGGTAGGCCTGGATCCATCACAGAGCCCAACATGGGGGCAGAAAATACCCATGGTGAAAGGAGTCCAGTCTATGTTTGCCAAGATGTCACCATTCTCTGGAAATCCCAAGGAAGGAAATGCTTTCCTGGAGAGTTTCCTTATATGAGCCTCTGGTCTAGGGGATAATGAGGAACGTCATTGGTTGGAAGTTCTTGCAGAACCTGCCTGTTTCAAGTGGTTTGGAAGACATAAAGGCAACAATTGGACCTCCTTGTTAGAGGAATTTTGAGCCAGTTACACTTTAACCCTTAGACCTGGTGATGCTCTTCAAAAAGCTCAGGATGTTACGCAAGCTGGCCATGAGACAGTGTCAATGTATCTTTCCAGAATGGAGGAGTTCTTAGCCTTTGTTGACGTAAAACGTAATCAGGATCTAGTGGAGGATGCTTTCTTCACTGGAATGTGGCCCAGGTTGCAAAGCCAGGCCTCTATGTTACGCCGTGAGAAGTTGTCATGGTCAAAACTTGTTCAGAAGTTCATCCAGATGGAATGGGATCTTAGAGGCCCTCCACACAGTGCTCCTTGTTCCAGAGCAGGAGCTCATGTGGCGGCAGGGGAAGAATCTTCTGAGAGAACTAGACGTCCAAGAAGTCCCTCTGATAAGGACCACATGTCTAGATTTAAGCAGGCATGTAAGTTCCCCATGGCCAAGGGATGCTGGATCTGTGGGAAAGATGGCCATTTTGCTGGAAAGTGTCCCAACCGTGCGGAATTTGACAAGGAGCACCCTGATCTTATGTTTAAGGATTTGGGAAAAGCGCCAGTCAACCAGTGGAACCACCCATGGAGGAAATTGATGTCTCTCGTCCAACTCTGCCTGAAAGAAGTCCAGACGCCTCTCAAGATGAGTGGATATTGGATGTGCGCTTAGGGATGAAGGAAGACAGGGAGATTACATGGCAGCCTGTGCAAGTTCAGTTGAGCGTGGATTGGCTCAAGGAAGTTGAATGGCATAAAAAGGTGGCCCAGAGTATGCCTGCACTTTTGATTGCAAAACTTTTTGTGTGGGCATTAGAAGGGGTTATCCTTTTGGATATTTTGCTTGATGGTATCTCTGCAAAGGCAGTCTACAATCCAGGGTGTGCTGGAGTGGTGGTATCAAAGAACTTTGTTTGTAGACATGGCATGGTACCATCAAGATTGGTCTCTTTGACCTTATCTTCCGCAGATGGGGTTACCACCATTGAACAAGACGTGTTTGATGAGGTGGTAATAAAATGGAAAAATACCAAGGTCAAGACTTCCGCCATAGTTTTACCCGGGGCAGGATTTGATGTTCTGCTTGGTATGACTTGGATTGTTGAGGCCAAGGTGAGCCTGGACGCTGTCAAGAATGTCTTGGTTCATGAAGGGGTTGAATACTCTTATCAACAACTGACAATTCCTCCAGCACCAGAAGACGTCCAGTCAGTTGTCATCTACACCAAGGAATATTGCTCAATTTCACCAAAGGGAACTGCTTGTTTAAAACCAGTAGCTTTCAATTGCAGAACACAAGGAGGACAAGTTATCCCAGAATTGCCCCGTCATATATCCTCAAATGTGGCAATATTTGAGGATGGTTCAAATGGTGAATCCCTCAAGTCCTGGAAGTTATTCAACACTTGCGAGGTTCCTGTAGACATTCAGCAAGGTCAGCACATTGGAGTTTGGACGCCCGTAGTTGGAGAAGTCACAACAAATAAACCTAATGTCTCTTATGTTTGTGTGCCCTTCAACAATTTAACCCATATACTATGTCCAAGTGAAGCATCAGGTAACCTGTTGTATACTCTGATGTGGAAATGGAGTAGTTGTTTCTTGTTGGACAAATATGATGTAGGGAGAACCAGTCCACCTTATTACATAAAAACACTTACTGGGAAGCCATACAAAGGGTATGTACCTCGTCGTAGTCCTGCTGCAGTTGCTGCAATCAGAGAAGAGGTGGAGAAGAAGAAAAAGAGCCAACCTGGTTGAGGAGAGCATCAGTCCTTATTCTGCCCCAATGGTTTGTGTTTCAAAGCCAGATGGGAATATTTGTGTTTGTATTGATTTCCAAATGGTAAATAAGGATATTGTAAATGATGCCTACCCAATGCACCAAATTGAGGATCAGCTGGATGCCATGGCTGGATCTTCTTGGTTCACCACTTTGGATCTGACTAAGGGATATCACCAACTGTTGATTGATGAGAAGTCTAAGGAGGTTACAGTATTCTCTACATCTGATGGTCTTTATCAATGGAAAGTCTTGCCATTAGGAATGAAAACAGCCGGTGCTGTGTTTCAGCAAGTAATGGACCAGATTATGGCGGGATTACAGCCAGGTGTGTCTCAATGTATATAGATGACATTACTGTGTATAGCCCCTCCTGGGAACAACACCTGAAGGATCTTGATGAAGTATTACAGTGAATTGAGAAAGCAAAGTTAAAGATTAGTGTATCTAAAACTAAGCTTGTCTGTTGAGAGGTCAAGGTGTTATGACATAGTGTGAATTCTCAGGGGATTAAGCTGAGTCCTGAGAGAGTTACTCTGTTGTTGAGCATGAGATCACTACAGTTGGTCCAAGAGGTGCAGGATTTATGAGATTGGTGAATTTCTATTGGAGATTCATTCCTAATTGTTCTGTGCTTGGAGAGCCGTTGTTTGCTTTAACAAGGAAGAATGCCAGGTTTGTTTGGGGACAGGAACAAGAGTCAAGTTTCTTAGAGCTGAAAAAGAGACTCTCTGAGGCCCCCATCCTAAATTCCCCAATTGGTTGAAGTTGTTCTACATTGAAACAGATGCAAGTTCAAATGGTCTGGGTGCTGTTCTTACTCAGGAAGGAGAGTCAAAGTTGTCCCGGCATCCAAGTGGTGTATGGTTCCAAAAAATTGGGGACCACTCAAAAGAAATACTCTGCTACTGAACATGAGGGATTGGCAATAGTATGGGCGGTGGAGCATTTTAGGACGTATATCCTAGGAATGCCAATCATTATAGTCACTGATCACGCAGCATTGAGAGCGCTTTGGACTAAGGAAGACTTATAAGGCTGTTTGCAGTTGTATCCTTAAAAACTCTCTGGATATGACTATGATATCATTTACTGACCTGGTTTGGAAAATCAGATACCCAACTTATTATCCTGAGCGCTGTTGGTCTGTGAAGTTGAGATGCAGGAAGCCCGGGAAGCGTTATTGAGGAATATGATTTATGTAGAGCAATCCAAACGTCTTCAAGTGGTGAGAGATCTTCATGTTCAATGGGGGGTCACCTCAGATACAAAAATCTCTGGCAAGCAGTAAAAGCTCAATACTGGTGGTCAGAGATGAGAGCTACAGTCTTACAGATTTTATGAGAATATGAAGTGTGCTCTAAGTTCTCAGCAGCAAAATCTAAGGGACAGCTCAAGTCAGTGATGTCACATTTTCCTTTTGAGTTGGTCTCAATGGATAAGGGTCATACCACATTACCAAGTGGTTGGAAAGAACACTTCATGGTTGCTGTTGATTCTTTCACAAAATGGGTAGAGGTTTGAGCAATGGTATAAGAAACAAGTGTTGCACTTGCTAAGTTTCTCCAAGAAGAAATCATAGCACAACATGGTTGTCCTGAGAAGGTTCTCACTGGCAATGGACCACCCTACGTAGGACCAGCCTTGACTAAGGAATGCTTAAAATGGGGTATTTCTAAGTTAATTGCAGCTCCCTACCATCCCAAGACCAATGGGTTAGCCAAAAGAACCATTAGAACTTTAAAACGCATTATAGAAAAATTGGCTGATGGAGCTACAACCCGTTGGAAGGATCACCTAGCAATGAGTGTCATGGCATACAGGACAATGCCCCATGATTCTACTGGGTTTTCACCATTTTAGATGTTGTATGGCTGGGAGACTACAACCAGCACTTAAGTGGGTCAATGGGAGTTTATGGAAAAGAATTCCTATGGAGCCGCCGTAGAGTAACATGCAGCCAAGATGCAGAAGTTATTTGCCGAGGCAAGGAGTAAAGGAGAGTGGGTTCAAGAAAAGCGTGCCAACAAGTGGAACTCAAAGCCTGGAGTACTTCCTTGTGATCATTTCCAGGTTGATGATCTGGTGTGGTTTGATCAAAGGCGCCAAGAAAAGCACCCAAGAAGAGGTCTTCAGCAATGGGTAGGGCCTATGAAGATTATTTTGGTTAGTCCAGGGCCAAACTACCTAATTTGGGGGGTTGGAGCTGCCTTGGGAGAAGAATGGTCCCGTGTTCATCCTCAATTCCTTAAGCTATTCCATGGGGAATTGAAGCTTATAAAGATCTGAGAAGATGAGAACAAATCCCATAAGGGAAGCAAGGGGCCTTGTGACTGTACTACAGTCACTGCTGAGTATTTAGTCAAATATACACTCCAAAATATAAAGATGTTCTGTTTTTGCTGTTTATTACACATAGATAGGTTTGTTTAGAATTCTTTAGGGAAAGGTTCCTAGAAACTGGATATCAATGTTTAATAAAAGAACAGAATATGGATATTTAGTTAGGTTAGGCTAACTAAAAGAATGGAGGCAGGATTGGCCAAATTAATCTTGGAGACTAGGCGTCTCAAAATGGGTTAGTTAGTCAGGAAGATTAATTAATAAATACAGGATATTATTAATGAGGATTTAATTATATTAAAATGGCCTTGACCTTGTCAAGAAGTTTGGTTAGGGTTAACCATGGAAAAACCCCCAGAATTAGGGTTAAAAGCACCATGTCAGCAAATTTACTGGGTTAGAAGCGCTGCTGCGCTGCTAAGTGAATTTGAGATGTGGCTGGTTTGAGTTTTGAAGCAGTTTAATGGGTTTTAAAGACAAAAAACCATTAAATGCAAGAATAACTAAATAAAGGTAAGGATGCCTAGGAATTCAGGCTTGATCAGCTGGTTCCCAGTTGGAAGACTGATAGCTGAGTTTATGATGTGCAATCCACAGGGTTTTGGCACTGGGAGCTGAGGAAGCTCCATGCCAATTTGGTACATTGGGTTGAATGGAGTCAGGTGACTTCTGCCCATTGTAGGTTAATTCTCATAGGTTCAGAATTGTTGGTGATCTTTCAGGTAAAGATCTATGTTGGATGACTTGAATGTCATAGACCACATGACGCAAATCATTGGTTGATTTAGGAACCAGAGGGGTTTTCAGCTGTGTATGTCCTAAATGATATATAAGCAAAAACAGTTAAACATTAATAAAAGAGATATTCATTGTTGGTTTTGATGCTTTCCCCTCACCTATTTTTCAATTGTCATGCCTTCTTTGTTAAAATTTGAGAGAGCCAAGTTTGGGGTCCTTCATGTGGAAACCGCTGCCGCAAGAAAGGAGGTTCCTAATAGTACATTGGAAGAAGCTTGGACCAGCCTGGAGGTCACTAAGACTGTTCCTGCCAAATCTTTAGTAGAAGTAAAGGCGGTGTTCAAAGATCTGTATTCTGATTACTTTGAAAAGGAAGGGACTCCCGTCCAAGGGAACCAAATTTATGCTTGGGATGCTTGGAACTTGTTGGTAAGATGGAATGAAATCTTGCAACAAGTGAAAGAGATGGCAAATCGTGAAATTGAGGCATTGAGAGCACAAGAGGAAAAAGCGTTGAAATCATGGCTCGTTGGCAGGATGACAATAAAGTGTTATCCAAGAAAACCACATCCCTGGAGGCAAAGCTCCTCAAAGCTTTGTCCCAGGAAGGTAACAGCAATAAGAGTCAAGGGCAGGATAATGGCAGGATGGACTGGTTAGGCCTGGATCCGTCACAGTTCTGTCTCCTGGGCCCTTGTGGGCCCCCTTCCTGCTTTCTCTCTCAACTATGAGCAAGCCTGTGCTGCCGCCTGTTCCCTTCTTCACTTTGGCACAGTAGCCATGCACTCTATCCCTGGCCTCTGTCCCGGGTACACCTCCAAAGACCTGTACTCCTTCCTTTTGGACTTTTGTCTCCCCCCTCACATTGATGGAATCCATGGATATGATTGGTGTGTTGGTCAACCAATTCATCCAACCTGCCCTAGTTCACCACAAACTTGCCTTGAGATCCCAGAATTAACTGCTAGATGCTGTAGCCTCCGCCGTCTCAAATAACCATGCTCAAAATATGGCCTACCAAGAATAGTCACACAGTCTCTATTCTTGTATCTCTGACAACCAGCGTGACTTGTTGGCGTCACAGAAGTATTTAACCACCTCCCTGAATTCCCTTCGTTCCTTGATCCTTGGATACATAAAGGATTGACTATGCAAATTGGATGAACATCAGGCAGCCTGGCGTGAGAAAATCTAGGCTTTTCTGCTTAATCATCAGCAGGATTTTGAGACTCTGGTTAGTGAACTCAATCAATTCAGGGAGCATGTCAACTCACAACTCAAATTGATAGGAGTTCATGTTGATACTTGGGGCCGCCACCTGCAGCATCAATATGGTCTAGATAAGACTGCACTAGGCGACACTCTATACCAAGTTCAAACTTTTGTAGACAACAGGGTAGCCTCTATTGAGGTAACTCCTCCCACTCCTCCTGTCAGGACCCCTTCTGATTTTGAAACCAAAGTATGGGAGGCCATTGCCAAGCTCAAGGCTACCACTAGACGCCAAGCTTCTGTGCAGACAATCCCTTCAGTCAAACCTATGCCTGGCGCTCATATTGCCTCCCTCACTGATCAGGTGGCTACCTTACAAGGTGAAATTGAGTACTTAAGACAACGCCTCTCTAATTCTGAAGATTTTTCATCTGAATCTGAAGATGAAGAAGAAGGTGAAGGTGAAGTTGTTAATACTCCCGCTCATGACAATCTTGGTTGTTGCCCTGGACTATAAGGTCAATCCTGGGTCCACTGTGCATGTTCTCTAGATCAACTTGCCAAGGTGAAAAATGATGTAGATGATAGGCAAGACGTGTTGGAGAGAGAGATCCAAACCCTCTCCCGCTTTACAGAGACTCTAAATGGACAAGTTGCCCCCTTGGTTGCTCAGACCACCTCCCTGACTACCCATGTCAATGGGATTACCGGCACCTTAGCAGTACAACAAATCAAGATTGATGAGTTTAGGACTGCTGCCACAACTGCCTGAGACATTAGTGGGCAGAATAGCTCTACTTTGGACACTTTAGAGGAAAGCCTTTGACTTCTCTGGGCTAGGCAACCTACTAAAGAAACCAAGTTTGAGAACAACCCTCACATTAACGTCCTCAACCCTGGTGAAAACAGCCAGTCCTTGTCTTTGTCCATCAACCCAAATTATAAGCCAACCTTCAAGCAGATATTCAATCCCAAGACCTTTACCATTGCTGCTTTTCTGACCATTTACAAAACTGCAATGCGTAGGGCTACTGACAAACTCAAGAAGGAACACATTTTTACCTTCCTCCATCCTACGTGCCAAGAAGTTGTGGTCCCCAAGCTCCCTTCTATTTGATACCTGGGGGGATATAAAGCGTCTCCTTATTAAAGAGTTTGGAGGAGACCTCAGCTTGGAAGTCAAGAAAGATGCATTTATGCATATTGCTTTCAAACCCAAGGAAACCCTGGCTGAGTTTGCAGATTGTTTCTACATTGAAGGTCAGCAGTTAATTATTAGTCAACAGTTAACTCCCTGGGAAGCCTATACGGCTTGTTTAAACACTTTGAAGGTGAACCAGCTTCTATGTCTACACTTTAAGGCACACAAGGCTTCACTCACTTTCATAAAGAGTATTAAGACGCTCTTGCAAGACATTCATTTGACACATGGAGGTACGGTGGTGCATGAGAATAAGGCCAATAATGCTGGGACTACCTCTTGTACGCTGCACATTATGACTCTGGGTACTAGTGGGCAGGCTAAGAGACAAGGCTGTCATAACTGTGGCCATATTAAACACCACTTGCGCAATAACACTAATCCTCAAGTGGAAGGTTGTGATCCCAAGGAACAGGCAGGAAAATTGAGGTCAGCTTAGAAACAAAGACACTCTCTGCTGACTAATCTCCCCCGTCTTCCCCTGATCCTTCGTCTGATGAGGAAGCTCCCTCTTCCTATGGCCCAACTATCCTTCATCTGTTTCATAACCTCTCCAGTGATTCAGAGCCTGAAAATTCTGATAGTGAAGACTCTGATAGTCATGGCTACTCTGTCCTGGCTGTTCTGGAAACTATCCCTGTACCCTACAAGCTTTGCTCTGGGAAGACTACCACCACTTCCCAAGTACCTGCAAGTGAAGCTAAGTACATGGTAGCTTGCCCTTACCTAGCTCAAGCCCAACAACCTCCCGTCTTGGTTGACTCTTCTGAGGAAGCTGCCAAGTTAGCCAAAGCTCTTTTTCACAATGTAACCGTATATATTCCACTACAGACTGTGTATAAGGAAATCCCTGCATTAAAGTGTATGCTGGCCAAATGGGAAAAGGAGCTAGAGGCTGCACAAGATGTGTTGGCAGTCTTGTCTCCCTTTGGGAAAGATACAACCCACGTGGAAGTATCAATCCAAAAGGTCAAAATTAAGGTCATCTTGGACACGGGTTCCCCTGTCAACGTGGTATCTTCCAAGCTAATTAAGAAACTTAAGTTGGCCCCTGACCTTGACTATAAACAGTTGTATGGCACAGCTGGCATGTCCCAAACTTGAGCCATTGGTGCCTGCTCTGCTCTACCCATGAGGTTTGGGAAACTCCTTATTGCTTCCCCCGCTGTGGTCCTAGAGAACAAAAGCTATGACCTCTTGGTTGGTACTCAGTTCCTCCAAGAATATAACGGAATTGTAAACTTACAAGATAGATACCTTTTGCTCTTGGGGTATTAAGTTTATTTGATTTTGAGGAACCTCTGCGCCTTCCCAGGAAAACAACTTTAAACTTGCGTGCTTGAGCACCCTACGGGTATATTCTCACTCAAGTATAGGACTCACTCCTCCAACATGTGTACCCCTCCTCCTTCCTGCCCTGCTGAAGAAGGGGTACCCCTGCTAGCGCCAGCTGCTATCACCATTTCCCTGGGCTCTCAAGTGGTGATTGACTCCCAGATTTCCTATGAGCTACCTGAAAAGACTTTCTTGGAGTTTAACTCACCTGAACCTTTAAGTTGTACCAAGCCTTGCCTTTGCCCTGGGATTTTAGACCAAACCCACAAAGAGCTGTACAATTACTGCTTGCTAACCTGACAGCCCTGCCCATGCAAGTAACCAGAGGCCAGGTTGTGGGTCATGGTTGTGTATTTAGAGCAGAACAAGTATCTTCCCTCTACCCCTTTGGAACTTTCAATGATTTCAACCTACCTGAAGATGATCCACAAGTTCTCTCCTTTTTCACTGCTGCTGATTTCCCCCAACTGTCTCCTGTTCAACAAAAAGACGTGTTGGACCTGCTCAATCAGTTCAGTGACATCTTTGCCTCTGGACCTACGGACTATGGCCTAGCTAAAGAAGTCATCCATCAGATTGATACTGGGGATGTGCCCCCTTTTGTGCTAAACCATACTGCCGTAGTCGGGTGAAAGATGCGCAAGTGTCTAAAGAACTCAAGCAACTTCTGGACTCTGGGTTACTGGCCCCTTCCCAAAGTCCTTGGGCTTCCCTGTTACTGATCCTCAAGAAGAAAGATGGGGGACACCACATTGTAATTGTTTATTGCCTCCTAAACTCTCTCACTAAGAAATATTCATACCCCTTGCCCAGAATCAACAATGCTCTCAGACAGCTGGGTGGTTCCAAGTTTTTCTCTGCAATGGATTTAGCTTCGGGGTACTGGAAGGTTGAGTTAGCACCTGAAGATCAAAAAAGGCTGCACTCATCACTTCAGAGGGCCTCTTTGAACCCACTTGTATGCCCCAGTGATTATGCAATGCACCTGCCATATTTCAGCGAGCTATGAACTCCATCTTACAAGACCTGAAACTCTCTTGTGTCCTCGTGTATCTTGATGATATCACTATATTCAGCGCTACCTTTACTGACCACTTGTAGCATCTCAAGGCTGTCTTCATCAAGATCTGTGAGGCTGGCCTGAAACTCAAGCCCTCCAAATGCTCCTTCTTCAAGGAACATCTTGAGTTCCTAGGACATGAAGTCACTCAGACTGGAATCAGCCCTATGAATAACAAAGTGGAAGCCATTGACAAGATGCTACCTCCCACAAATCTTTGAGAGGTACAAGTACTCCTTGGTATAATGGGCTACTACCAACAATTCATCCCTGACTTTGCTGAAATGAGTGAACCCCTTGTCCAACTGCTTTGCAACGTCCCCTTTGAGTGGACTGACAGCCAATAACAAGCCTTCAAAGCGCTGAAGTCCAAGCTCAAGGAGGTTTCTATCTTAGTCTATCCTGATTATGATAAAGAGCTCATCTTGTATACCAACACTAGTGGAGTAGCTGTGGGTGCTATCCTTTCCCAACTCAACAATGAAGGAGTATATCAACCTGTAGCCTACTCATCAAGGGTCCTTAATAATCACAAAAAGAACTACAGTGTCACTGAGAAGGAATGTTTGGCAGTACTGCATGCTGTGAAACAGTTTTGACATTACATCTATGGAACCCACACACGGTAGTCACCAATCACTCCTCTCTCAAGTGGTTACAACAACTAAAGGAACCTGAAGGTTGGCTAGCGTGTTGGGCTCTACGTCTGCAAGGGTATGATTTCACAGTGGTACACTGTCCTGGGGCCCAACATCAGAATGCTGATGGCCTGTCAAAGATGCCAATCCTGGCTATCCATCCCGCTGATGCTGATCAACTATACAAGCTAATAGGATATCCTGATTCCTGGACCACTGAGCCCAAAGACATCTGCCTAGCTCTACAGATCCTATCCAAGGACACTATAATTTGTGATAGACAACTCTTCAAAAAGGTTAAAAATGCCTACCTACCCTACGTTTGCCCTAGTATGAGGATAGCCATCATTCTCCAAGCTCACATTGACACTGGCCATGGAGGCATAGCCAAGACTCATGACTGGCTATGCAAAAACTTCTACTGGGAAAACATGCGCCTCTTGATCCCTGATGTTCTTGCTTCCTGCCATTCCTGTCAACTCTAACGTCCTCGTCCTTCCAAACATCAGTTCCAACTCATCCCTCCAAAGCATGCCTTCCATACAGTGAGTATTGATGCTGTTGGGCTCTTCCCCTGTTCTAGGTCAGGATGTTGGTTTATTTTGGTTGGTATAGATCACTCTAGCAAATGGATTGAAGTCAGATCAACAAAAGATATAAGGGCTAGGACCACGGCTACTTTCTTGCTGCAAGATATCTTTTATTGACATGGCTGCCCTCAAGTCCTACTCTTTGACAATGGTACCAATTTTAATGCTCGCCTCATCACCTCTATTTTTGAAGCTATGGGGACTCACCAGTTGTTCTCTGCGCCATATAATCCCTTGACTAATGGAACAGTTGAACAAGCAAACTCAACCCTAGTATTCATCATGAGAAAACTCACACTCTCTGACGCTGCCAATTGGGACATGTTCCTCCCTGCTGCACTCTTTGCTTACTGCCTTAGTAGACACCGGGTGACTGGACAATCCTCTTTTGCCATGCTTTATGGACAAGAGGCCACTACTCCCTCAATCTTGGGTCCTCCTTTGATTGAGTTTGATACATCTGCAAATCCTGAGACCCATGTGAAAGACCTAACCAACTGTATCTTTGACATCCAGGCAACCACCTACTCCAGTGCTTATAAGGTTAAGGCTTTGGAGCTCTCTCCATCCAATGCTGTTAGAGCCCCCCTCCCTGAATACTAAGTAGGCAATCTAGTTCTCTACTACCAGAATTGTACAGGTGGTAGAGCCCACAAGCTGGATTCCCTCTGGATTGGTCCCTGTGAGGTTACCTTTAAAAAGGGCTTCAAGTACACTGTAAAGCTACTATTGTCTGGCCGTCCCTTTGCCTGCGTCCACTCCAAATTCCTTTGCAAGTATCAACTCCCTCTGTCCAATCTTGAGGGGGGAGATGTTGTAAATTTTGCTTTTAATGCTATTTTAATTTGCCCTTTGAATATTGATAGTTACAAAGATTTGACTGGTTTTGCCTTTGAGTTCAGAAATCCCTTGCCTTCTGCAAATGGGTCTGGTTCAATATCCACCCATTCAAGATTCTTGTACCTGTCTGTGGTTGATCCTGGTATGACCTCATCCCAGCATGAATCCCTCAGCCACTCTGTCTTCCTATTGAGTGATCACCGCCTCTTGTCAACTATTTAAAGTAGAATCATTACTCCTAATAAAGACAAGTTTATCCACATTTGCATTGGCTTTTATAATCTTCAAGCTTTTCCTGTCCTTTCTGCCAAAAGGACTTTTACATCTTGTTTTACAGGAAATTAAGCTTCAAACCTCAAATCTTTTTTAATAAAGATTTCCCGCTGTGTCCTCCAGGATGTTGTCCCCTGGAGCCAAACACAACACACATCATTGATATACAGGCTACGGCATACACTTCTGCATATAAGACCAATGTGTTTGAGCTCTCTCCTGAAAATGTTGGATGCTCTCCCTTGCCTGCGTTCAAAATTGGGGAGCATGTTCTCTACTATCAGCATAGAGTAGGAGGACACACTCACAAGCTAGATATTTTCTGGGTTGGACCTCTAGAAGCGACCTTCAAGCAAGGGTCAGAATGCACTGTGAAACTCCTCTCTAGTGGTTGCCTGTTTTCTGAGTGCATGCCAAGTTCCTCTGCAAGTACTACCCCCCTAAGGCCAATCTAGAGGGGGCAATGTCATGAATGCTGCCATTCATCATGTTTTGATTTTGTCTTTGAAGGGTTTTTTCAAGGACAAATCTCTCTCTTTTGCTTTTGCCCCTCAAAATGAGTCTGGCTTCAAATTAGGAAATTCAATTGTTCAGTTTCCTGATTTTGCGCTACTCACTTTTCACACTCATGCTTGTGGCAAGTGATACTACCGTCCTGGTAGTGTTTTCTGGTATTGGCAACTACTATATATTCCATTTCCTATTCACCAATAAAAATTAAGTGATATTCACATTTTTGTCTTTGTGTCTCTTAAGTACTTTGGCGCCTCTCTAGCCATGTCTTGTAGATATTATTCCATCAGGGCCACAAGGTAATTACATGGTATTCCCTGCCATTCTAACCAAGACTTAGTACAAATACAATCCCAAGGTTAGGATTCCCTGTTGTGTATCTGTGCTGCTCCTCAGAACATGAAAGTGGCACTGAAATCCAGGTACAAACTGCAGGGAAAAAGCAGTTGAATTACTTTATCTAAGTTGGTGGTAAGATTTATCTTTTTATGTCTTACTGGTAGCTTTGAGGAAGTGTTAAAGCTATTAGGCAATCCTGGTTATGCTCAAAATCATCAATGAGGTATCTGTCTAGGGAAAAAGCTGCAGAACTTGGTGATTTGGAGACTTATGGGATGTGAAGTTGGTTACTTTGTGCCTGAAAGCTCAAACTAACCACTTGAGTAAGTAAAAACAGTGGAAAGACAGGAATATTGTAAGTTGCTGATGACCTAAAGTGTAGGTCACTGGTGGGGGTCCAGTCTAAGTTGATTAACTTGTGGAGAATTATTGCCTGAGTCTGAGGTGCTGAATGATGGAGACTAGTAGAATAGAGAAGCTCATATGGAATACATTGGTAAAGATTAGCAGGAAAAATGAGCAGAAGGACTAAGAAAAAGATCAAGAATGTGTGAAAAGATAAAGAACAGATTTAACGAGATCAAAATAAAAGAATATCAAAGAAAGAATCAAAAGAAGCAATAAAGAAACAAAATAATCAAAAATAAATAAAAAAGAGGATTTAAATGAATAAAGAGAATAAAAAATTAAATAAGTAAATGGATTAAATAATTAAAGGAATTTATTGAAAAAATTGAGTTGGATGAGACAGGAGCAGACGGGAATAGCACAAAGAAACTTTAGAAATAGGGCCAGAATTTTGCTGGGGCATTAAGAGGCATAAAAACAGATCAACAGGCAACTTAGAGTTCTTCCAGGAATTGATGTTGAACCAGAAACACAGAGAAACATTGAGGAAAACCAGGAATTTGAAATTGCTTAGTAAAACATAAGAGGAAACTGTTCAAAACAACATGTCAAAACATAACAAGAAAATTATTTAAAATGCAAAGCCATAGGTTTTCTGGTGCAAGGAGACAACAGGTTCAAACCAAGAGAGGGAGAAGCTAGCCTGGTGAATTTTTTGGAGAAATAGGCCAATCCAGTGCATTATTAGCTTCAGGCCAAAGCCTGTTTTATAAATGTTTTTCTTTAGCTAAACAGAAGTACAAATCTTAAAAATCAGGGCCTTTACAGGAAAAATTCTTCTCTGATTGGCTGAGGTAAATTAAAAGGTTTAGTTTAGTATAGCACAATAAAACCACATTGTTTAATCTTGGTAAGACAAAGTACAGAAGGGAAACCCAAATAAAATAAGAATTTTAATGGAAAATAGACTGAAACAAGGGGGATTCAGAGCCAGAAGCCAGAAAAGAAGCCTAAGATATAGGAGCATGAGTCCAAGACACCATGGAAAAAATACCTGAGCCAGATCCAGGCATCACAAAGCAGGGAGAACAGAGAAGAAGAGCGCAGAAGTACCAACAAGGAGCCCAAGACATGATGGAAGAAGTTCAAGACATAAGACAAGGAGCCTAAGACTTGGCAACCCAAATCTATTCCTCCAAAAAAAGGCTGTAATACAGAAGGTTTCTAAGAGGATCTTTCTTCTATTAAAAAAGGCTATTTTTTCCCCTATTCTTTGTTGTGATAGAGAACTTCCCTAGTGTTAATGATTTTAGAGATATTCAAGAGAATTAACAGAGAAAGAATTTCAGTCTGTTTACTCATAGAAAAATTCTGGTTGAAGAAGGAATAAAGCAGTGCAAATAACCTTGAGATCTGGGATATTGTTGTACCAAAGATTATCATGCAAATAGCCCCATAAATGATGGAACTGCTTTGCTAGCCTATGTATTGCTGTGATATACGTTTTCCTTAGTTATCAATTGCCAATGATGATTATAGCATGGTGAGTTCCTTTTGGAGTATTTAGATAATTTACTTTTTTCTTTCCATAGAACAAGTATCTTTGAGGATGACAACCCCAACCCATCCAGTGCCTGGCTTTGACCCAGGACATACCTTGATGACCTCTAGGAACAGGAGCCCACATTAAGGAGAGCATCTCTGGAAAAAAGCAAAAGTACTGGCTTTCACATAGGCTGAATTGCAAACTACCATTTACAAGACCAATAAAACTCTTAAAGAGTTCAAATTCACGGCAATGCAAAAAGAATCAGCTTTTTCTAAAGAAGCTCTGCCAATCTATTTTGATCAGGAAATGAAACTTTAAAAAATGGTGAGAAAAAATTAGCATATGTATATATACTTTTGAGTATGTTCATATGATGTACTCTAACTATATAAGCATACAGCTTTTACAGGAATTAATGAGGCCTTTGGATGGCTTTGAGAGCTTCATTGGTCAAAACTATTCCATTTTTTCTCTGGTGAAATTGCTAAATTACTTAGCAGTTAACTGAAATGCATTGTGCTGCTACTTATAGTCTTAAGCAATTTCCCCCTCACCTTTTCTTTCCTATATTTAGTATAGATTTTTTGGGCTAATTCTCACTGTTTATATAGATGTTGCTTTGTCCTAATTGTATCTAACCATTTTAGGAGGTGCTAGAGGCTTGCCTTCTAAGGATAGAGCTATCACTGCCACTCTCTTGTTACAGGGCTTTATCCTCATTCTGTTCAAAAGTAACATATACTATATTTTAAAACTATCTTTAACACTTGATTATTAAACTCTGTGGTTAATTTGATAGTCAACCATAAGCTATGCTATATCTCTTGAAATAAGTTGGTTAATGACATAATTTAGAGTAAACCCTACCCTATTGGCTATAATAAAAAAATTAACTTATTTAATGATGCTAATTTGGAATTTAGCCTCCTTACAGCTTTGATTTTGTACTAAATTATAAATCACATGATTTCTTGGTTATACTTTATTTTAGGCTATATAGATAAGAAGATACTGTATTGTCTCATTTAGGTGCTCTATTTTTTAATTTAAATGCCTTATATGGATCAGAAATTTCATCAAAGTGTTGATTGCCTTTATAATTGGTGTTTCATATAAAATATGTTGCTACATTTTTATCATTCTCTCTTTTGAGATAGTTTCCCAAGAAATTTTCAAGCAACAAGTAAAGGGTGGCACCAACATTCAATCCAGATATAATACTAGGTCAAATATTTGAGTTTCAAGGGAATATGGATCTCCTAAAGCTCTATGAATATCATAATCTATATTAAAGCTATGCGAATTACACTTTAATATAAGCCACACTTCTTCTATATCAAATATATATCATTATGTTCTTAAAATTTTTAGGGAATTTTTTTCTTACCCAAAACCCAAGGTATGGGACCAGGTTTAAACCCTGAACCTAATTCTCTAAAGCCCACCAGTTGAGAAGACTAGGAGCTCAGCTGCTTCTAACCTACTAATAGCAAACCTGTTAGTAAAGTTGATGCCAAATTTTCAGGATCTGAATTCTTACCAATGTTGTAACTGTGCTGTTTTAGCAGAGTTACAAGGGGAAAATATTTAGAAGCTAGATAATATTCTTTATTGAGAGATAGTGATTATATAGTTAATGTAAGTCATGGATAATAAGAACATGATAGTGTTGATCTCACGGTGGGATGGTGAAGGAGGTGGCTTGATACTAGTAATGATTCAAGCGCCAAAACAAGGTATCCACTGTAAGGGATCATCATTTGTTCATGTTGTTGGATTTGGAAATTTGAGTTGACTTCCTAGTCTGACTCCAAGTGACTGGGAAGTCAGATTGCAGGTCACAAACCTGCTTACTTGGAACCTTGTTGGTGGTTCAAGCCTGCTGTTTTGACACCCCCAACTATAGGTTGGCCTCCACTGAGGGCAGGTTGTCAGGGAGTTTGTCAGGAGCCCAGGCACCATACTAGACAAATTGTTGTTTTGTGGCAGGCAGGGCGGGTTTGCGTTGTTTCTGTCTTGCTTTGCAGGGTCTCAGGCAATCATGGTGGATGATTCTGTTTTTTTGCGCTTCCCAAGTCCTTGCAAAAGGTAAGTGTTGTTTTTGTTTACCTTTAAGATGATTGCCAGGCCTACTTTCTCTGGTTGTAGTTTACTTTTGTCAATGTTCATCACCCAAACTTTGTTGCCAACCTAGTGTCTGTTTTGGATGGGAACAAATGTCTTTTGTAGATACTTGTTTTCTCTTTCTGTTTGATTGCTATTGGCCTCTATGACCTGGGGATCTGAAAAAGGGGGACCTTGCTTTTGTTTTCCAGCTTGGGTCCTGATAATGCTTGGATAATATTGGGCTCTGTGCCATATACTAACTCAAAAGGGCTTTTCCCAGTGGATCTTTTCACACAAGTCTGGCATAAAAGTAATGAAGTCAATAGCTGCTTGTATCATTCCTCAGGTCTCCCGGCGGTGAGCTTGGCCAAGGCTTGCACAAGGCTGCCATTCAACTGCTCCACATGTCCATTGGCCTGTGGGTGGTATGGTGTTTTCACTGTGTGCTTGACCCCATTCTTGGCGAGATATACATTGATGTCTTCAGAGGTCAATTCTTTGCCTCCATTGGCTTTCAGGAGTTCTGGCTTTCCAAACTTTCTGATGTTTTCTTTTCCTATTAATTGCCACATGTTTTTGCCTGTATGTTTTTTTACTGCTTTTGCCACTGGCCATTGTGTGGCAAAGTCTATTGCGGTAATTATGTACTTTATCTTGTTATGTTTTCCTGTCATGAGGCCCACAATGTCTAGGGCCTACACCTTGAAGAGTAGTTGCATGTGAATAGTTAGTACTGACTTAGGTGGGGTTTTGCTTTTTTTCAAAATTTCTCACATACTTCACATTGGTCCAAGACTTCCTGAACATCTTGGTACAGGGTTAGCCACTATGCTTTGTGTTTAAGGAATTTGTAGAGGTTGCAGCTTTTTGTGTGCCCTAGTTCTCTATTGTAATGTAGGATGGTGTCAACTTGCTGATGTGTGGGAATATAAGGGATGGTGGTTCTGTCAGACATTTTTTGATGTAAGGTATCATAAAAATCTGCAAATAAGGGCTCATTCTTAATGACTGTTTCTTTTTTTATGTCTGTGGTGATATGGGGGAAACCTTTGTCCTTTATCTGAAGTATCAAGAGAGCCAGTCTGGGTCAAGCCCATTCTCTCCTCTTGTGGCTCGGACATACAGGCGTGAGGGTGTGTCTGCCATGGCAAGTTCTGGGTCCAGCTTGTACTGTATAAGCATATTGAATCTCTCCAGGAGTTCCATCTAGCAGGCCTGATGGCAGGATAGATTTGCTTAGGTTTTGAAATATGTAAGTGATTTATAGTTGGTCAACGCCATGAATTCTTCCTGTTGTTCTAGATAACAACACCATTTGACTAGGCAGTGTACAATTGCTAAAAATTCTTTGTCGTGTATGGGGTATTGACACTTGCTTTCTGTCAGTTTCTGTGATTTGTAGGCTACAGGCAGGAATTCACCATTATTGTCTTTGATTTGAAGTACTCCCCCAATGTATGCGTCTGAGGCGTATGTGTCCATTTGGTACTCCTCATCACATTTGGGGTACTGTAGGATAGGCGCTGTTGTGAGTTTTTCCTTGAGACGCCTAAAGCAAAGGTCATGTTGGGGGGTCCATACAAACTTGGTCTTGGTGCCAGTTATGGCAGATAGGGGTGCATTCAGGACGCTGCAGTCAGGTATAAAACGGTGTGTGTAGGCCACCATTCCTAAGAATATACAAAGCTATGACTTGTCTTTGGGCAGTGGCATTTTGCAGATAGCCTGGATCTTCTTACTGTTGGGTTTAATGCCATCTTTTGAGACTATGTGCCCTAGGAAAGGCAGCTGCTCACGGAAGAACTGGCATTTGGAGGGCTTAGCTAACAGCTTGTGCTGTACCAGGATAGCAAAGACTGCCTCCAGGTCCTTGCGGTGCTGCTCTACCACAGGGCTATAGACAATAATGTTATCCAGGTAGACTAAGGTGTGCTTGCCTATGCAAGGGGCAAACACCTTGTTCATGAAGGTCACAAAGGTTGACAGGGCGTTTGCCATACCAAAATTGAGCACCACACACTTGTATGAGCTGTGCTTAGTGCAGAAGGCCGTTTTGGGGATATCTTCCTCTTTGATACAGATCTGATTATAGCCTGCAGTTGGGTCAATTTTGGAGAAGACTGTGGCGCCGCCCAGGGCATTGAAGAGGTTGTCAATGAGCGGCAGTAGGTAACAATTCTTGATGGTAACTTCATTTAGGGCTCAATAATCTGTGACTAGGTGCAGGGTAACATCCTTCTTGGCCACAAAGAAGTGGCAGCCCCAAAAAGAGATTGTGAGGAGCAGATAATTCCTTTCTCTGTGGCCTTCTTGAGGTAAGCACATAGGGCATTGTCTTCATTTGGGGTCAGGCAATAGATGGGTTGTGCCTTAGGTACAGATCCCTTGAGTTGGATGAAGTGTTGGATATGCTTTTCTGGAGGCAACCCAGGTAAAGCCTCCTTGAAGATTTCTGGATGGCAGGCTACAATTTTGAAATCTTGAGGAGTAGTGGTATCCTGGTGGTCTTTGAAATGTATGATATTGTACTAGCAGAGGTC
The DNA here is from genome assembly GCA_014839935.2 of Entomophthora muscae. Lineage (NCBI taxonomy): Eukaryota > Fungi > Entomophthoromycota > Entomophthoromycetes > Entomophthorales > Entomophthoraceae > Entomophthora > Entomophthora muscae. The sequence goes on along the minus strand of QTSX02002983.1, from coordinate 120,611 downwards.
CCAGTTGATTGCCTTGAGGTTCTCCTTTTTGTCCAGGGTCTCTGTGATGCGTACAAAGACGTGATTGTGTAGGAGTTGGTCCACTGAGTCAGGGTAGATCTGGTGGTTGACACCTTTGCACTTGATGGTTAATACCAAGGTTGCCCAGTCTATGTGGGGATTGTTTCTTTGCAGCCAGTCCAGACTCAGTACAATGTCAAACTTTGGAAAGTCAATGACAGGGCCTTGGATGGTGGAGTGTAGGTTCTCAAGCATGACAGAGAAGGGGTTAGTTTCCCTTGTCACAGCAATGTGATGTTCATCAGCTAAAACCACGTTTTTAATCCGCAAAGGATTGGTAGTTAGCTTGAACTTGTCCACAAAGCTGCTGTTGACTAGGGTTTGGTCTGTGCCTGAGTCCAGGAGTTCTGGGCCTGTGTAACTGCAAAAACGGAAAGGATAGGACATCAGTTTATTAGTATGTCTGGCAATGGTGTACAGTACTGAGTCCTACAAGGGTACTTGGATCATTGGACACTGATCCACATCCTCAGGGTGGTATTCATCATTGGGTGAGTCAGGAGTTGTGCAGGAAGAGCTTGGCTTGCTTAATGCTCTCCCTGGGCTTTTCCCTTGTCTTGGTTGCCTTGTGTGGCAGTGATACAGAAATGGGTACAGTTTGCCTGGTCACTGTTCCTTTTTCCATGTCCATTTGAGCCTGTGGGTTTATGCTTTGCGCTGCTTCCATTGTTTTCAGGGGGTGATCAATTGGAACGCCTGGCTGGGTGAGAGTCTTTGGGTCTCTCTTGATTTCCAGTTTGCAACTTGTGGAGAGCGTTGGATGTTTTTTTTTTCAATTTTTCTTCTTCACAATACATACTTTATAGATTGGTCACTTGGTCCAGGTTTACGTTTCTCATCACATGTGACTTGAGTGTGTCATAGTACATGATGTGTGTAGCTGGGGTGTCAAATGCCATGTTAGAGGGGGCACATAGTCAGAGTTCCTCGTAGGCGCAGGTGAGTTCCTTCACAGTGCCAGTCTGAGTTAGGTTCTTTACTTGGCGTATATCATGAGTGTGGTGTCCTCAAGCACAAATCTTGACAAGAAGCCTTGTTTGAAGGTATCCCAATCCTTCTTGGTGTGTTCTTCATGCAACTTGTTGCACCAGGTGCCAGCGTCATGAGTCAGTTGGATGAAGATCTCTGCAAACCAGAATTACTACAGGCATTCTATTTGGGCCAGTTTGCTTTGGGCAGATTGGATCCATGCAGCGGAATTGTTGTTGTTGGCCCCAGCAAAGGATTCCAGGGCAGCGCTTTGAAGTCTTTGGGCTACGTAGGCTGGCATGGTGTTTTTGTCAGTTGCATGAGGTATGGCGGAGAAAGCCTGAAAAAACCCTTGGGCAGACAGGGCATTGAATGCAGGGAGTGATATCACCATGTTCTGGTAGAGAACAAACCCATCAGGTATCTTGGCATCAGGTGTGTACGGTGTCTAGTCTGCTGGGAGGCCAGACATGATTCTATCAAGGATTTGTTGGTTGCAGCAAGTACAGGCAACAGGCAGAATTTTGGAGATTAAAGTAGGATGAAAAACCTACTTCTGCTATTAATGTTGTAACTGTGCTGTTTTAGAAGAGTTACAAGGAGAAAATATTTAGAAACTAGATAGTTTTCTTTATTGAGAGATAGTAATCATATAGTTAATGTGAGTCAGGGATAACAGGAACATGGTTGTGTAGATCACAGAGTAGGATGGTGAAGGGGGTGGCTTGATCCTAGTAATGAGTCAAGCGCCAAAACAAGGCATCCACCGTAAGGGATCACCATTTGTTCATGTTGTTGGATTTGGAAATTTGAGTTGACTTGCTAGTCTGGCTCCAAGTGACTGGATAATTGGGTTGCGGGTCACAAACCTACTTACTCAGAACCTTGCTGGTGGTTCAAGCCTGCTGTTCCAACACCAACACCACAGGGTTTTTCAAGTAAACTGCCAGTGCCTGACAATAGAAGTTTCCCTAAAGTGACAACTTTTAATACTGGCAGTTTGGGCAATAAAATCAGCAATCCTGCCAATGAGAAATCTCCCAAACCTGCACCTGGCCTAAGATATGATACTTTTTCTGTGAATCTGCCCAGCACTATGACAACCAATGATCATATGCCCACTCCAGATGTCAGGAGTTTCTCCAAGATACCAACACGTGGCACTGGTGGGCTGCTTGGCAAAATAAGGAAGTCCACTAATGAGAATTGCCCTGAACCTGCCCAATATCTAGAAAATGATATTGGCCCTGAATAGCTGCTCAACACCAATTTTTAAGTTGTCAAACAGAAGGATTTAAAGACTTATTTTTCAGATATAACCAATTACAATCCACCTGTACCTGATGCAACTCTGCTCTTTCTAGAATTACAACGCCAGCCCACCTGAGTCTAAGAAACCCAACCAGACAATGAGGCCTGTAAGAGCAGTACAAGTACCTTCCAAGACAAGAAAAATCCCCATTGTCATTTTAAAATAAAGGCTATGAGATATTGGTTTCCCCAAATATTATCATATTTTATCTTAGTCATCTACCAGTTAATCCCAAATTTATCTGATCCCCCTGCCCCACTGCCAGCTACCTATTTTCCGCCAGGTTCTTCATTTTGCCCTGTCCACTATATAGAATACTCCTTGAAGCCCAGATATAGAGGCTACTTTTCTGACAAGATGTTAGCACATTATCTCTTGGCATGATCTAAAAAACTGACCATATACAACAGGAAGGGCTCTTGGCACATTACTGAGCCCCATCTGTTCAAGAATAAATACAACTTTCTCCTTGTCTACCAACTAGACACGAAGCCGCCTGTCATCTCCAAACCAATGCACACATCTGCCGCCAATTTCCCCTTAGACCATACCAAAAAGCTATTTGAGATAGTGTATATCACCCTCACTTGGGTGATTGACACTATTATTTCCGCTGCTGGCACCTGGTCTTGGGTGGGCAAATCAATTTCCTATCTTGTTAAGTTAGCACCAACCTTTTTGTGGGCTCTGCCCACTCTGCCTGCAACTTGCCTGTTCTCAGACACTAACAGGCCAGCTGCCCAGGGTTAGTTCCCTGACATTTTCACTCTTTTTTATATTATATACTTCCCAGAAGTAACTAGTCAACTAACCTTTATTTTTTCTTCATAAAAACAAGCCATTGGATCAATATTCCTAAATTTTATCTTTAAACGCTCTATGAGTTTCTGGTTTTGACTGTGTGCTATAATACCAACACCAAGTAGGTGGCTGTCTCCATAAGCTAGGATCTTTATGAATCAGCCCTTTGGAATTTAAATACAATTGTGACCAAGAATACGACGTTAGGATGGTGAATACTGATTTCCTTTTAGTTGGATTTATTTAGTTCTTATGTACTTATATTCCTTACAAACATATACAATGCTGTCCTGATATAGCTATTAGGGATTTTTATATTGGATTTCTTTGGCCTTAATTTGATTTGACTCTGAGGTTATCAAACTGGTACTTCACTTTTCTTTCCCTTATGAGAGCTTGCACTTAACCCAAATAGAGTTAGCTCAATTCCCAGTTTCCTGATATGATTTTTGACCCTCTTTTCACATGGAAAAATTAAGTAGTCCTAGCACATAGGTAATGTTTTGATGTTTTCCTTAGCATCACTTAAGTAACTTTTATTTTACATACTTTTTTGCCCTTCTTAGCTGCTGCCTATAGAAGATCCAATAGCCAAGGATAACTATCAGGGCCTCAAGGTAAATTTCACATTATCCATATTGAAGGTTAATCTAGGTTTGGCATAAAGCTAATACTAAGGTTAACAGCTTACATTATATTTTCAATAGTCAAGAATTAATACATATCTATACATGGGAGCATTTGACTCTCTCTTAGGGGTTATGGAATCAGCTCCGCTTTTTCTAGCGATTTCAAGATGCAAAGAACCCCGTGAAATTGAAAGCATAGCGTGTTATATAGCATATTGTTGCGGTATAAGTCGGAGCTGAGTTTTGAACTTACAAAACTCCAAACTGTGACCCTGCCTGTGTATGTCAGAGTTGACGTCCTTGTGATCACTTCTATATGATTGTATAGAAGCGAGTAGAGCTGCAATACCCTCAAATGGTATGTTGCGTATATGGTAATCCGCGTTGGCGGTATTTGGAAGGGAGTTTGCGGAATACCGGTTTGTAGTTGAGACCTTTTACCCTACTTTAGCATTGAACATCAAAGCAGTCTATCCAAAATGGACTCCTTTTATACCCAACCTAGCAATTCTTTAAACTGGATTTGAAACCTAGCAAATCAGGATTCGGTTCCTTCAGAGGGATTAAAAATTTGCTCACATATGTCTATCTTTCGGGTGTCAAGTCTTTTCTATTTGCCATCCAACCGGTGTACCCGAGTCGAACTTGGCATATATTCCGCTATTACCAGAGCTGCAGCCTCACATGTGTTAAGCTGATACCATAAGCTGCATCAACCCCCCAATTGAATGCTCCATGCCGATTCTTCAATGACGCCATCCTTACCATTCGTCCTGCAGTTAACCAGGCTCCTGGAATTTATTTCCATTTCCCGCCCCTGGAATTGATATACCTGGCAGACTCGGATTTCACCGCCATATTTTACTTGCCCCCAATCCATGGCTCATTTTGGAACTTTGCAGCCAAACCCTACCAACCAGCCGCCCAGGTTGTCATCTCTACGACAGCGTTTAAAGACCGGTTGAAGTTGCTAAGCAGCCTCTCTACAATCGCGGAACCTACATATCTCCATAGCCCGGCCAAATAAGCCAACCTAAACTTTGCCAATTCCCTGTAAACTACCTTCCAAAGTCAAATCTAGGCCCCAAGGGTAGCCGGCCCTTGAGAACCCAGCTGGAAATGACAATTGTTTGTAGTGAAAACCACTCCAATCTGTTGCAACAGAACAAACCTTGTTACGGTTCTTGGAAAATTAAGGAAATATAACAGTCCAAGAGGGGCAGAAGATGGATTTAGAATAATTTGGTTCTTATTTGGATATAAAGAAAACATCTATACCATAGGAATCATTAGTTCCACAAAGTGTGACATATGGAACGGGGTGGGGTCAGCAGTATTCCAATTAAGTGACTTTAAAACTTAATATTACTTGGCAGCTTAGTTATAGTCTATATATAGAAAGATAATTGGCCTGAAGTATGACAGGTCAATAAGGGAATAACATAATACCCATTATGGGGTGACTCTATGAGTGACCCTACATACCATGTAATATATCTAAAGCTAGACTAATGGACTTCGTTAACCCCCTGTCACATATTGTCTCTATAAAGATGAGGACCTTTAGAGTATCCAGGAAGATGCAGGTCAAAATATTTATGAGCAGGTATAGTACATCATAGTTGAAATTTGTTGTGATGTAGCTTTATAGTTTATCATGATATGCTACATAATATGTGTTTCTATCAAGGGATTTGGTAATCTTAAAGGGTTCAATGAGTTAAGAGTTTATCTTGGTTTGCTGTAAGTTACCTTAATATCTGAGATCCTCTATACTGTACCTGGCTCTTAGGTCTTTGGTTCCACATTTTATTTGTTTCTTCTCTGCTACACAAGTCTTAGAATACCATTGATCTAGTGAGTATGTAACAAAGAAAGGCTATCTGAAAGACACAGAATATGCCTTTTTGTCCTGTACAACCTCTTTCAGACAGCCTGGTTCTTCAAACACCAATGTTATGGGACTGAAACCAGCTTTACAGCTAATTTTGAATCATGCAAATAGTAACACTGGAGAAAGAATGTCATTTCAAGAAGAAGGAAACCTCCAGGGTCAGTTTGGTGTTGCAACATATTTGACTACTCCCTCTTGGGAAAGCAATTCCCCAAATGACTCTCCAAATGATTCCCCAACTAACTTATTAAGTCAATAGCACTCTTATTGTTTGCTCATCTATTATGGGGATCAAACATTTTGAGTCCTAAGAGGGACACTACTTGTAAAAAGCCCCATGACTGTCATGATGTACATGGAAAACATGTGGCTTTTCATGTTACTATATAATACTCTAAACTCATATCCAATAAAGTATCATTCTCTTCTCAATTTCCCCTGTATCTTGTTTTTAAACTTCCCAGAAGTATATACTCAAATTAGATATGAAATTTACCCAGTAATCTTCTATTCTTCCATCTACTCATTAGCCTGTTGGTGGTAGGGTATATCAAAAACCTTTTCTAGGGCCTTCTTGATGCATTGGGTATTCCTGATATACCCCACAAGCTCTTTATCTCTATCAGGGATGAGGCTGTTGGGACTTTTAAAAAGAACATGATTTTTTTTAATTTCAAGCTAGAGTTATAGTCATATGATTGGTTATATCCCAGGAAACAGGCCACTGTGTGAAGCAATCAGCAGCTGTTTTGATGAATCATTTGCTCTCTTTGCCTTCTGAAAGAGGACCACTAACATTTAAATCCCATAGTGTAACAGGTTGCCTGTCATTCACTGAGGCACCAACCTGGAAGATTCAGGTATTATGGAGCTTTTTTATAATATTCTGGTTTAAAGAAGTCTAAATTATCTTAGAATACAGTCACATAATCAGAAATATCAGAAAAATATGACCTAAAAATAATTTGAGATCAATAAATCAATTTCTTGATCAAGCAAAAGGTTTGTTGAATTAGTCATTTAAGGAATATCTGGGGCAGCTGCTGGCTTTTCAATATTCTATTTAAAGCTTATAATCACTGTGCATGTTTCATAGTAGTACCTTCTGGATTCTGTACCTGGCTATCAAATTATTAACCATTAATCTCACTTTATCATAATTA
>QTSX02002983.1:0-113773 GCA_014839935.2 Entomophthora muscae | reverse complement strand
CCCAAGAACTTGATTTCTGACGCAAAAAGCTCACACTTAGAGAGCTTACAATAAAGGTTTGCCTGGTAAGGGCTTCCATGACTTCTTTAAGGTGCCTCATGACTTTTCTTCATCTGGGGAGTAAATCACATATTTGTCCCAAATAAACCAACACACTAGTGTCCAAGAACGGAAAGAACACCTTGTTCATTAGTCCCTGGAAGTCTGCAGGAGCGTTACTAAGACCAAAGGGCATAACTAGGTACTTGTAAAGTCCAAACGGTGTTCAAATTGCCGTCTTACATTTGTTGCCTTCAGCAATGCAAATCTGATTGTAGGCGTTTGTGCAGGTCCAACTTAAAAAGACATGGTCTCCGGTGAGTTTATCTGTAAGGGTTTTGGCTGCCGGAAGTGGGTTTTGGCTTTGACTGCAACTGAGTTGAGCTAGGCTAATCCACTATAGGACAAAGAGTCCCATCTGACTTCTTGCACAAAAAAGATGAGCAAGGAGCACAATGAGTTAGAGCGGCGGATGAACCCCTTCTTCAGTTTCTTGGTCCTCGTATTCCTTCAGGGCTATACCCTGTGCTTGGTTTGTTGGGTAGAGTTTGCCCCCAAGACAGTATGCTTCAGGATAGCTCAACTCTTAGATCTGAGGCCTTGTGAGAGGGTAGTTCATTGCAGCTGGACTCACTAAACAGGCTCTTGTAACGATGCAGTTCCTCAGGAAGCAACCCCTTGCGGTGATGAAGAAGAAGTTCTGTATCAAACCAGAGTATGAGTTCTAACTTTGTGTGACTGTGGGTATTGTATTGACCAATTGGAACCAAAAAGTTGCTTCCCTGATTGGAAAACTCAATTTGATGTGTGTTTTAATTGATATTCATCTGGGCTTGCTTGCACCATGGGTAGCCAATGATGACAGGGCAAGCAAGTCCCCAGATGGTGGAATAACTCAGAGTAAATTGGCAAACCAGTGATGCAGGTTTCAATAGGGCATGAAATTTGGTTATTATGGATGGCAGATTTGTTAGCCAACAGAACAGATGAAGGGGTATAGTCTTTAATATGTAGAAGCTTCAGGATAGAGTGGTTCAAGTAAGCTCCATGCAATTCGTGTCCAGAAGGGCAAAGGTGTCAAGGCTTTCTTGACTAGTCTTGATGGTAACAGGAAAGGAAGCATAAGATCTATTGGCAGATTTATTTGGGTCAGCGGCTGCCAAAACAGTTGATGGGGTCTCTGAAAAAGCTGAGGGTGAAGCAATCTTTAGACTGGTGACTCTTCTTACCACAGTACAAGCAGCAACCCTCGTCAATGCGGCATTTACGTTTGGTGTTGGAGTTGATACCCACCGCCTTTCTTAGGTACAAGACCAGCAGGAAGCGTATCCGGTTTGGTCTTCTTGGTAGGCAAAATCTGACGTGAGGAGGTTTCTCAGGGAGGGAGTTGTTTAACCTGAGGGGCCCAGCGTAGGATTTCTTGAACCAGGTTGCCGTAGTCTGTAGGAAGAATGTGGTGGGCCAAAATCCTTTCAGTTCCAGGGAAAGTTGCTTCTGTAAGAGATAACAGGCTTCTTCATTGCTCCATCCTGATGGCATTCTTGATTTGGTGAATTCCTCAATAAATTCGGAAGTAGCTTTCATCTTGCCCTGGTAGAAGCTCAATATTTGGTCATGGAGTTCTTCCGTTGAGAGTTTGGGTGAAATAGTGGACATAAGGTGTTTGCAGAAATTAGGATAGTTGTGGAGCAACTCATCTCCCTAAGAATTCTTTTGTGTACCACTGGTGGGCTTTGCCTTTAAGCTGTTTAGCAATGTGGTAGACCTTTTGCGCATCTGTGCAAAAATTGTTTGGGGGGCAGTCTCAAAGAGCAATTGAGAAAAAGGCGAGTAGCATCAGGATTTTGTTGGAGGCTTTGTCCTCTGGCTGAGCAACTGAGATGCTGTTCAACACCACGGTCTGAACCTGGCTGTTTTCACGGGTTTTGGGCAAGGAGTGTTGTTTGCGTAGTGCTGCCACTAGGTAGACAGTGAGACATAAAATTGTAATGATAAATACCAGCACCATTGTTTTAACTAGTCCAAGCTTGTACTTGAGCTCTAAGGTCTTGACTTGGCTTGAGGTCCCAAAGAGGGCCTCAAAAATTGGTTCAATCAATCTGTCAGGCACCCACCCACTGGGGAGTAAACCCCCTAGGTGGTGAATGATTGCAGAGGGATTTAATCCCATGACCAGGGATCCCACAGGTAAGGAGACCATTCCCAGATAAAATAACTCTCCCAGGAGTTGATACCTGCCTAGGAGAGAATTAAAGCGGCCTAGAAAGAAGCCCAACACTAGAGATAACTCTTAACAAAAAGGCCAAAGCCAAAAGGACAAAAACACTTGAGGTTTTGTTTGTCAAAGGAGAGGAACCATAAACCTTGGTTTCTTCACGCACAGGAGGATTGTTGGAAATGGGACTTGCTGTATACCAGATCCCTGGGATCACGTGGCGCTAGTGGAGCTATCCAGAAATTGGGAATCTGCTGTTGTGCCTGAGTGAGTGGGGAACCTATAGAGACACTGGCAAACACCATCAAAAACAGGACCATCCAAAGTAACCATTTATACCCAAGCCACTCCCCATGAGGAGTCTTGGGCAATTTCATGGCCTTGGAAATTTAGAGGTTGTATAAAAATAAAAGATTAACAAACAGTCACTTGGGTAAATGTAGAAGTAGTATGTTGTTTTCTCTTATCCTGAGCCTGTACAACATCTTCTCACTTATTGGTTATCACCAGAAGAGCTGCCACATACCAGGTCATTTGTAGAAAGGCCTCCATTTTTATATAATATTTAATGACTATGCATCAACAAAAGAGGGTTTTTCTATTGATTTGTTTATTCTTCTGCCCATTAGAACGGCTGTTTATTTACCTAAAGTAGGTACAGAATTGAATATAGAATAAATGGACCAAATATCTGTAGATTATTGCACCTAATCAAGAATCTAATGACAAATAACTTTTATCACAGGGCATTGCCTTTCATGAACCTTTAAAGCTTGGGCCCCTGGATGGGATCCTGGGTATATTTTTAGTAAATGTTGATATCTCTGGTTGTATTAATTAAAGTTAGCCTTTTCTCCTGTTTCTGTCTAATAGCTAAAATCTCTTACATGGGTGAAGAATTAACCATCTTGTCTCTTAGCTTGGATATGGTGATTGAGCTTCACCTTCATTATGTGTCTTTTCAAGAGTTAGGTACAGTAGAATTCAGATGATGTCAACTTTATCATTCTCTGTGATGGATTCTGCATACAGCCTAGAGATGGTGTTCTGTGACCAATATCTTCTTTTTTCTGTACTTTATTATTAACTGGTAGGGGAGATGCACTCAACCCAAACTCCTTTTATCAGTAGGGGAGGGACTATATGTTGAAGCACTAAGATATCTCCTGGGCTATACAATCCTTGAAGAGACACTTGGCCCCTCTTGGGTAGAAGTGCCACCTTCTGAAGCATTGAATACTGGCATCTGATTCCTTATTATTAGTGGGTTTTTACAACTTGGTAATTTTACAGGCTTATACACCATAAGAAGCATGTCCCTTCTGGTTTTCCATCACAAGGACCCTGCCCACTTCCCTATTGAAATTACTGGTCTCAATTTTTTACTGGCAGTCATGTTTGGGGAACTATGACAATGGGTAGCTGTGAGCTGATTTTTGGATTCTTTTTGATATCCTAGCCCTGATAATGATCCAGATAATCTTTTATTGATATTTAACATATATAAAGAGGTAGATCTAGCTCTTTAAACTTAAAGATACAGCGCTTTACATGGACCATCATGCCCAGAAAGTTGCCCACCTGGATGATATATTTGGGCTAGACTTTTTGTTGATTTACTGGATTTGGTGGTGTTGAAACTTGGCATACGCCAGCATATTCAACAGAAGAATTAAAAGACAGGGGCACACACTCACTCTATGCCTTTGAATGTGAAAATTCTGAAGATATTGATCAAATTGTTATTAAAATGGATTGCTTTATTTTATCCTATACAAGTAGGGAATTATCTGCTCCCTGGCGTTTACTACCAACACCTTATATAGGGGTACTCTCATATTATTAATCATTAGTCACTGACAATGTCTTCTAGGACATTCTAGTGCACTGAAGATCCTTAGTTGTGCTGGCAGAAAAAGGGAAAACTTTCCATTTTAGGGCACAATCCCGCAATGCTGTGGCACCTAGCACAAGGATGCCCTTTCCTAGCACATCAATCAGTAATCATTTTTTGGTGTACAATCACTTCTATATTTAACCCCAATGGGATTCAAATCAACATTTAAATTGAACCTGACGTCTTGGTGTTATTCTTTTACAAAATTGGCGCCTCAGTGCTTTATGTTAATTATTGCAGCGCTCTGGCGCTTTGGTACTCAATATGTACTGTAGCAGCGCTCTGTTGCCTAGAATAACTAATGCTGGCATCATAGCATATATTTGGCAATTGCTGGCATCCTGGTGCTCTATTATTAGGGTGGCAGCAACATGGCATAATTAATCTTTGATGGTGATATCATGGGCCACTAATTATACATTTATTTATATAATTTAGTGACATTAATTTAAAAAAGAGTAATTGATTGCCCCTAACCAACTTGTAATTAATTTTTTAATTAAATAAGCTTTTCACAGTCCCTGGTCAACAATTCTTTATTGGCAGTTTAAGGTCTGATCCTCCTTGCCAAGACATTATATCAACTAAATAACAACTTATTGTGATGGATCCAAGAAATTCATGCTTGTTTCTTCATTATCCCGGTCTGACTCTTTTAAGGTTTGACGGGGAATCCTTTATGTAAGCTTCAATGAGCTTGGATTCTGGGCAAGCAATCTTGGTGTTAAACTTGTCACCATCTGGTGATCACTTCCACGTTTTTTGCTTCCCACAGTCTTAGCTGCAGACCATCTCTTTCATTCCATGGTAGTCTTCTTTCAATTAAAAGCCAAAAACATAGAACATAAAATGATTGAGGGGAAAGCAAGCATTGTCACACATAAGTATCATCCTTCATTGATTATTATCATGTTTTCATTATATACCATTTGGGGTACATTTGGCTGAAAACCCCTCTGGTTCTGGAATCACACCTGGATTTCTATCACATGGTTTATGACATAATGGTGTCATCTAATCCAGATCTTTACCAAAAAGATCTTCACACTCTTAACTTACAAGAATGTGCCATAATACATTCCAGAATCACCTAATTCCTTCCTGGAAATGTATTGTTTTGGCTTGAAACATTCCGGGCTTCTGGTGCCAAAACCCTGTGGAATATATGTATTCCTGATCCAAGCTATCCTTGTTCCAACTGGGAACCAGCTAATCAATCCTGAATGAATAGACACCATTGTCTACATTTAGTTATTTTTGCATTTAATGGTTTTTTGCATTGAAAACCCATTAAAATACTTTGAAACTCAAACCAGACGCCACCATATTGCCCAGAAACTTTCCCAGGCGGCACCTGAAACATTTACTGGGCAGTGCCTGGCGCTTCTAACTTAATTAATTTGCCAAAACGGCGCTTTTAACCCAAAATTAGGGGTTTTACTTTTGGCTAACCTTAACTAAACTTCTTGACACAGTCAAGGCAATTAAACAATATAATTAAATCCTCATTAATTATATTCCCACCATATATTAATTAACCTTCCCAGTTAATTAATTTGTTTGAAGACACCAAGTCTTTACTTGACACAGTCAAGTCCATTTTGGCCCTATGATTAAATCCTCATTAATCATATTCAAGGTTATCAACTAATTAACCTTCCCAGTTAATCAATTGGTTTGAGACACCTAGTCTCATAATATGAACCGTTCAGATTATTCATTACAGCCCTCAATTATTACAGCCTAATTTATTCCTGGGTATCAATTAATCTCCATGGTTAATTAGATGGTTTGAGACACCTAGTCTCATAATCTGAACCATTCAGATTATTCATTACAGCCCTCAATCAGTACAGCCTAATTGATTCCTGGGTAATCCATTACTACTCTGGAAAATCTCTCCAAGGCAATCATATTGTTATTAATTTAACCCTATTAAATTCATCACAATTCAACCTCTTTGTGAAACCACAACTCAACGTGACTGTATTACGGTCAAATTTATTCTGATGTTTTTGCACTTGGGATTCAGCTTAGAATTGGTGTATTCTGTGGTATATAGGATAAAATTTGGATGTTTAAGGCTTCCTTAGTGTCCTTGGGGAAAGTAATATTGCTTTTAAAATCTACTACTAAAAAATGTCCTAGTAAGGCTTAATATGGTTGTATTAGATCATGGTAAGAATAATCATTGTGATGACCATCCCTAAGCTCATATCAGCACTAAAATAAAACATGGTAAGTGCTGAAAGCAGATTTGGCTTCATTATCTATACCAGTGCAGACTGCTTTTACCCCAAGATTGATTTTGATATTACTAAAGGCTTTTTTCATGGAGCAACATCAAACAAGTTACCAACTAATAGCAGGGTGTTCTTATTCTTGAATTTGACTTTGTTTTAGGAGAATCAATAAGTGACTAAGCATAATAAACCACCAATTTATCTAAAAAAAGCTTTAATAATAAATAGAGCATTGTAGGACATATAAAGCCCTTTATAATGGTATAAAAAGATGTTATAAGAAGTTTTTGTTTTCCTTGGGAGTGAATAATACAGAGGGTTAAATTTAGGAAGAACCTTATAGCCTGAAATCATTTTGCACTTGGTGTACAGAATTATTTTTTATAGACGTCTTTTAAACCCATCCTTAAACTTATCAAGTATTGACTGCATCAATAAGTGGTTGGCTGGGGAAGAGGCTTTACAAATTTTAGGACTGATAGCTACAAACAAGCTTGCTGGAATTCAAGATTATTGCCCTTGAAGTTCTATCCTCTCTTTTATTGGCTTTGTGTAGGCTGTATAATGAAGAAAATTATTTTTTCAATCAGGGTAGAAATTGAGTCTCACATGGTTGAACTTAAAGGTGATGGTCAAGGTATCAAAATCAATGTAGGAGTAATTACAGAAAATCAAACTTTTCCAGTCCTGCAATTATGTCATTATTGAGGCCCTTCAGGATGGAACCTGAGAGTCTTTCATGTAATTTACATTATGTTTCTAGGATTTGGCTGTCTCACAAGTTATTATTGTGCTACTGGATTCAGATAATAGACAGGAATTAAGCTCCTGGGTTGTGTGTTTATATTATAGGTGCAAAAAATTCTGGCTGGACAAAATGCATTACACCATTATGTTCAAAAGGAGATTTTGTGTGTTTCCATAGAAGAAAAATTAATAAAGTAAATATTGTTACTTTAAATATTCAGAATTTTTCATTTTATCTTTGAGTTGTGCTGATATGTACAAAGACTTGGCTGGACTTGTGTTTGAGTTCTCCAATTTCCCACTTCCAAAAAAGGAGGCAAACTAATTCTGTCATGTTTAGGAATACATTTCCTGATTAATTCTGATCATGACACTGTAAATTTAGAACCTAATGGCAAGAATGTAATATTGTCAAATCTTACGTCTGGATTTCAAATCATGTTTGCAAGAAAATCAGCTGAGTGAAAAACAAAGTATTTAATAAAGTTAATCATTAAATTTGATTTTTTTAGGCTTACATTAAAAATTTTCAAATCCCTACTGCAAAAGATTCAATTGACTAAAGACAAAGCTCATCAAAAAATGTGGGTTATATTAACCAAAAACTCAGGATTCTAGTGAAAATTTTGTATTTTATGTAGTCTATCAAATTTTAGAAAGCTTGAAATAATTAACAGACATAGAATTGCAGGATTTTCAAATTCAATAACCAGATCTCAAATCATAATTAAGGTGAATTTGAAATCAATTTAGTTAACAGGTGTCTTAAAAAGAATGTCAAAGGATATGAGGTGGATTTACAACAATTCTTTTGGAAATAACAGGCATTCTCAAAAATTACCTAATTCCATATTAAAAGGCCAAAATTCATATTATATTTTATCATTAAATTAGACATAAAGTAATTTTAGAAGCTATGGCAACAACCAAAAATACCTCATATTTAAAAAAATGATTTTAGATTTAAGCAATCCAACTATCAGGTTAAAATATACACTCTGTTAACAGGGATTTTTGGCGTTAATGGGCAAAATGGGTCAACACAGCAAAGAAGTGCTCACGCGCAAAGCAAAACTATTTAAAGTACAATCCAAAATACATTGATTCACAAACAAAATGGTGTGAGTTGATTTTTGGTGTACATATGGGTCATTATTTTAGAGATTAGGCCATTTTCTAATGCACATGCTGCTCAAGTCGCAGCATAACACAGTTCGATTTTGAAAAAGTAACTAATTACACAATTTATATTTAAAACATTAATAACTCAATGAAAAATTAATGTTTTTTCACACTGTAAACTATCAAAATGAAGCTAAAAATCTTATTCTTCTATTGGTGTAAAAATTTTAATATGTATACTATGCTCAATATTAAAGTAAAAGTAATTTAAAAGAGCATAATCCAGATTTTATTATATGATTATATCTAATGATATAAAGTAGATCACTTCAACGCTAATAAATACTCTTTTTTTGAATACACAACAGATGTTTTTTATTTGACAAAATTAAAGATAAGATTGAGAGCTTTATTTTTGCATTTTATTTTATTTAAAAAGCTCAATTCTCTAGGATTTTATGATAGTTTGAAGTTAGGATGTTTTTATCACTGTTTAGATTGATTTTAAGGTTCAAGTGAGCTTTGAACCTCAAATTGAGCATTCTTTAAATAGAATTCTTTAATATTTTATCATTTAAAAATATGCAGAAGAGTTACAATTAACTGAATACATCATTTTAATTGATTTGCATTGATTACAAAGAGGATATGATGTAATAATAATGCTTAGCTGCTTCACATATATCACTTGTGCATGAAAACTGGGTATTTAATTAATTTCTGCAAACATAAATTCAAGTTCAAACTATAATAAAAGCTATCACACCATTTCTTTCAGAATGGTGTCATTTAGCTTGGTATATAAGAGCTAAAGTACCACAAAGCTTCTAATCCAAATAACCCAATTCAAAGACCACATTCTGATCATAACTACTCCATCATTAAGGCACACATCAAAGATCTGACCTAATTACAGATTCAAAATACTACCATGTCCTCAGTTAAATTTACTTCTTCCATGCTACCCTTTTTTCCCTTGGGAGCTTCAACAAAAAGAGAGAGAATTGCAATGTTAAAAAAGGCATTCCTCTTTATTGCTGGTGATGATCTTGATAATTTCATCAAGCACTTCCTTACTCAAACTGAATTTGGGAAAGCTCAGTTCCTGCCAACTATTCAAAATCAAAAAGGCAATGAGTTCATTGAAAACTTAAAGGATCTCATGAAATCTTCTCCCCAAAAACATCTCCCAGCCTTGCAATCTCTGGTTACTTCCAGTTACTCTTTAAAAGAGCTTAATGATATGGGGTTTAATATAACCAAAAGTGAGTTTGAATACTCAAGAAAAATAAATAAAAATAAAAATGTAAGCTTAAACAAAAAAAGCCAAAAAAATAATAACTATTCATTAAAAAAAGAAATAACTAAAAAAATAATTAAAAAATTGCTGGAAAATTCTTTTGAAACAAGCCAGTTTACAAAAAAAGTGCCTGAAAAAATTTATAAAGATATAGAAAAAGAGATGAGTAATTACTCAACTAAAATTAAATACTCTCTACTTAAAACAAAAAAAGAAATATATGAAAA
The DNA here is from genome assembly GCA_014839935.2 of Entomophthora muscae. Classification (NCBI taxonomy): domain Eukaryota; kingdom Fungi; phylum Entomophthoromycota; class Entomophthoromycetes; order Entomophthorales; family Entomophthoraceae; genus Entomophthora; species Entomophthora muscae. Next base: position 103,983 of record QTSX02002983.1, on the reverse strand, counting down.
TATGAAAATAAAAAATGAAATTTCAGCTTCAATTTCCACTTACTATAAATTAATCCCTAAAAATATAATAAAAAGTATAAAAAAACCAATATGTGCAATATTTGTAATTTAAAAAATTCACTAGAAAAAAGAAGGAATAATGTGAAAGTAAAAACTTACCATTACCAGAATCTATAGACAATGACTTAAAGACTATTAATCAGCACCAAGACTTTTATGTTCATCAAAATTGTGAATATAAAAAAGATATTAATGAACTAGATGATGAGTCTTGTGTTGTAGTTATAGATTATAAAGAAAACTTAAAGGTTGGAGGTGGTCCAATTGAGACCAATAATTGTTTTTATGCAAAAAAACCAATCTCATTATTAGGGTTTGCATTAGTTTTTAAAGAAAACAATAAAATTAAATATGAATATCATGATTTTTTGTCTCAAATATTATCACATGATTCTTTATTTTCAGGTGAATGTCTAATAAGTCTTCTTAAATTAGATAGATTTAAAAAAATAAAAAATATAAAAGTATGGACAGATAATGGAAATCATTTTAGATCATATGAATTTTTATATTACTTATTTAAAGAGACACCTAAATATATTAAGGGTTCCATAAAATATAACCGTTTTGTTGAATGCCATGGAAAAAGCATTGTTGATGGTCACTTTGGTGTAATAGCAAAAATTTTAAAGGAAAAAGAAAATGTACTTTATATTAACAACATTAATGATCTGAAAAATATTTGTGAGAAAGAAGAAAGAAGAAAAGAATTATACATTTCATCTTTAACTGGTTCAATTGTTTCCCAAAAAGCATTTTTTTATATTTATGAAAGGAAATTTAGGCCTATAAAAAGAGAGCTTGAAGTTAAAAATCTGCGCATTAATCTTTCATATTTGATGAAAGATGGGAAGTTATATACTTCACCTTTAACATTTGAAAGCTTCTCAGAATATTCTGAGATATTTTATCATTTGAAATCACGTGATGATACCAGAGAAACAAAAATATCAGAAGATGCTAGTAGTGTATTGGGGCAAGTTCATGAAGTAGGGCAGCTTACTAGAGGGTGTATTTTAAATAGAGTTATCAGTCTTTCAAAAACAACAACCTTTTTTTTCTGAAACAAACTAAGAATATTTATGATGAGCCAAAGATAGGGTAATAGCATTTATAGCTTTGGGGCTGCTATTACTCTCCCATGCAACTCATCATAAATATTTTTGGTTTGTAGTAGCACTTAAGATATTTTCAGTAGTACTATAAGTTACAATTTTTAATTATAAAATCAATGAATTATTTTTTAAAAAATCACCCAAGCCCAAGATCAATTAAATATTTGGGATTGATTGTATTTACTCTTTCTGAATAATTTGAATATGAATAATGTGATTAAGTTATAAAATAACCAATCTGGCGCCTAGGCATAACAAGAAAAATAATGTCCCATATTGCAGAAGCACCTATTGTCCCTACTGTACTGAACCTTTGGAATGGTCCCTGCCTAGTTGCTTACCCCATGGGTACCCCCTGACTTAGAACAAGTCATTTAGTAGCCCTTGGGATAGCCTGTGAAGGAGCCATCCCTCGCCTTCAGCTGCAGTTCAGTTGGGCTGAATACTACAAATTAATTATTGCTCCTCAATTTCCACAACACCTCCTCTCAGCGGCTGGCTCTGCTGAGCACTTACTATTGTCCTTTGTGCAGCCTGCCTTGGCCCACCATCAAATGGTGTTGGGGCTCCATGTCCAAGAAATCTTGTCCCTACAAGCAGCAGTTACTCATCACTGGGACCAGTTTGCTGCCTACCAACTTTGAATTCATTCCCTGTTTTCCTGGGTATCTGACAACCAGCGTGACTCTGTTATCTCCCAGGCCCGTTTGGTTAATTCTATTGAAAGAATGCGCCAGTCCATCCCTGAATACATGAGAGAACATCTACACAAGTTTCACCAGCTAGAACAACCTTGGCAAGCTCAAGTAGATTCCACCTTAAACACTTATCTCACTGACTTCAAACAACTAGTGCAACAGCTCAATGCATTCAGTATGTATTCCTTTGAGCAACTACAGCAGGTATCAGACTTTGCTGCTAACGGCCTTACTGAACTCAGTGTGGCGTTTGATCAAGAAAGGACTGCCACCGCTGCTGCTATAGCCAAACTCTAGAGTCAAGTGAATGAATTAGCTACGCCCAAGCCAGATGTTCTGCCCTCTCCCCCTTCTGATGACTTGGCAGATAAAGAGCAGAGAATATGGGACACTATTTGAGAGCTACATACAACTACTTGCAGTCAAGATTGTCCGGCTGAGGCTCCTCAACCTGACCCCCAGGTGCTTGAGTTGACTGCTCAAGTTGCGGAGCTACAGCAAGAACTTGCCACCCTACATGAAATGATGGCACCTGCTGCTAGTCCATTTGGGGTTGTCAATGAAGATGGTTGCTGCCCTGTTTTACCAGGAGCCCTTTGATTCAATTTGCTGGGAAACTAATTGCCCTAGCTAACAGGGTGGACCAATTGAAGCAGGACCATACTGAAATGGACAGAGACGTACAAGAGATGAATGACGTGATTGACTCTGTGAATGATAGGCTTGCCCCTTTCCTCTCAGTGGGGCTATCTCTTACCTCTCAACTGGCTGAACTCTTCACAATAGTGAACACTCAAGGTCAACACTTAGATACTACTGCACAACAGACCACTCAAGCTGTCAACACAGGTGCCCGCACTGTTGAGACCCTGACTACCCTTGAAGAGAGTGTTTGTCAGCTATGGGCTAGACAGCCCCCCTCTGAATCCAAGGCAGAGTTTTTCCTGCGTATAAACGTACTTGATAGCAACAATGGTGGTCCAACTCCCAAAGCACACTTCAAGCCTACATTTAAGCAAGTCTTTGACCCCAGAACCTTGACCATTGCAGCCTTCCTAACTATCTACAAAACTGCTATGAGACAAGCACCAGACAAGGTTAAGAAAGAAAATATTCTGAACTGTCTACACCTGACTTGCCAGGAGGTGGTGGTGCCTGAACTACCCACCATCAAGATGTGGGAAGATATGAAGCAGCTTCTGATTGACGAGTTTGGTGGTGATCTTAGTTTGGAAGTGAAAAAGGATGCCTTCATGCATATTTCTTTCAAGCCTAAAGAGACACTAGCTGAGTTTGCAGATCAATTCTACATGGAAGGACAGCAACTGATAACAAGCAGACAATTAACAGCCCATGAAGCTTACATGGCTTGCGCTCAAGCCCTTAAAGTTAACCAGCTTCTGTGCCTTTGCTTCAAAGCCTATAAAGCTATACTTTCTTCCATGAAGAGCATAAAGACGCTGTTGCAGGACATGCACCTTACCCATTCTGGAGCAGTTGTTAGGGAAGGTTGAGCTGCTTCTAACTTTGGTTTGTCTTCCTGTGGTTCTTGCATTCTTACCATGAACTCACAAAATCCTCCTTGACGCCAAGGTTGCCACAACTGTGGTCAGATAGGTCATCATTCTTGAGTCTGCATCAACCCACAGGTTGAAGGAGCTTATCTGAAAGAGCAGGCAGAAAAAGAACAGTCAACCTAGAGGCTGAGACGCTCTTGGTTGACAATTCTTCCCAGTCTCTTTGAATCCCTCCCTCTATATCTGACTCCAAGCCTTCTGATAATGAGGCTCCTCCTATCCTCCTCTTGTTCCACAATATCTCTGACAACTCTGACCTGGATGACTCTGATACTGACAGCGCCAATGCATATGGGTACTCTGTCCTGGCTGTTCCTGAAACCATTACAGTCCCCTATAAGTTACAATCAGAAAAGACTACAACTACTGCTAAACCTTTTCTTGAAGCCAAAGAAGTTGTCTCTTGCCCTTACCTCACTCAAGCTAAGAGGTCCCCGTGCTAGTGGAGCCATCAGAAGAAGCTGCTGAGGCTGCTCTGCTGTCTTCAATAATGTATCTGTTTTTCTTTCTCTCCAAACTGTTTATAAGGAGTTCCCAGGATTAAGAGCATGATTGAGAAGTGGGATAAGGAACTAACAGAGGCTCAAGATATCTTGGCTGTCCTTCCACCCTTTGGTTGCACTACCACTCAAGTAGAGATATCCATTCAAAAAGTGAAGATCAAGGCTGTTCTAGACACTGGCTTGCCAGCCAACATTGTCTCCTCCAAGCTTGTAAAGAAACTCAAACTTGCCCCTGACCTTAATTATCACCAAACGTATGGCAGGGCTGGACTGTCTATGACCTGCACCATAGGGGCATACTCTGCATTCCCTATGAAGTTTGGCAAGCTTCTCCTAGCTATGCCAGCAGTTGTCTTGGAGAATGAGAGTTACAATCTCCTAGTTGGCACCCAGTTCCTAAGGGAATTTAATGGGATAATCAACTTAAAAGATGATTATCTCTCTATTCTGGGATATGAAGTTCCTCTGATCTCTGAAGAGCCAGTTAAAGTTCCCAGGAAATGCATCAAGACATGCGCCTTGGAATATCCCACTGGGATTTCCAACCTCAAATATTGCACCCACTCTTCAAACATGAAATGCCCACCCATGTCTTGTCCTGCATCTGAGGGGATCCCTCTCCTAGCCACGTCTGCTGTCACCATCCCCCCTGGCTCCCAGATATCATATAAACTACCTGAACAAACCTTCTTGGAGTTGTACTCTACCCCCTCATTAGGGCACAACAAACCTTATCTCTGTCCTGTAATCCTAGATGTCTCCCATAAGGACCCTGTTCAATTGTTGGTAGCCAACCTGATTGCACTCCCCATGACTGGTCTAGGGGGCAGGTCGTCAGATATGGCAAGTTGTTGAGCGCTCCTGATGTCCTGTCTCTTCATCCCTTTGGCACATTCCAAGATTTTAACCTACCTGAGGATGAACCCCAAGTCCTATCCTTGTTCACTGCGCAAGACTTTCCACAGCTGTCCCCAGTCCAACAGAAAGAGGTGCTAGACTTGCTAGATCAATTTTCTGACATCTTTGCTAAGACAGTACCAGCTATGGGTTATCCAAAGGTTTTATCCATCAGATTGACACTGGCAATGCTCCTTCCTTCTGTGCTAAACCATATTGCCTCAGCTGCGTGGAGGACGCCCAGGTATCTAAAGAGCTCAAACAACTGTTAGACGCTGGGCTGCTGGCACCTTCCCAAAGTCCTTGGGCATCCCTGCTACTCATCTTAAAGAAGAAAGATGGAGGTCATTGTATTGTGATGAACTACTGCCAATTGAACTCCTTGACCAAGAAGGACTCATACCCCTTGCTGCGTATTGATGATGCTCTTTGATATCTGGGAGGTTCTAAGTTTTTCTCCGCAATGGATCTGGCATCTGGACACTGGCAAGTTGATCTATCCCCCAAGGATTGCCAAAAAGCCGCACTAATTACATGTGAAGGGCTTTTTGAGCCTAATTGCATGTCATAGGGACTTTGCAATACCCCACTACCTTTCAAAGGGCCCTAGACTCCATCCTCCGCAACTTGAAGTTGTCGTGTGTCCTAGTATATTTGGTTAACATAACAGTTTTCAGCGCTACCTTCACCAATCACCTGGCTCATCTCAAAGAGGTGTTCATAAAGATTTGAGAAGCTGGCCTCAAGCTAAAACCCTTCAAGTGCGCTTTCTTCAAAGATTGTCTTGAATTCTTAGGCCATGAAGTAACCCAGATAGGGATTTGCCCAATGACTAAGAAGGTTGAAGCCATTGACAAAATGCTTCCGCCCACCAACCTGAAAGAGGTACAAGTCTTTCTAGGGATGATGGGCTACTATAGACAGTTTATCCCTGACTTTGCTGATACTAGTGAACCTCTAGTCCAGCTGTTACGTAATGTCCCTTTTGAATGGACCGCCAGTCAGCAGCAAGCCTTTGAAACCCTTAAGCAAAAACTCAAAGAGGCGCCAATCCCAGTGTATCCTGACTATGATACGGAGTTCATCCTATACACTGTCACTAGCAATCTTGCTATTGGGGCTATTCTGGCCCAACTAGACAATGAGGGTGTAGACCATCCTGTGGCTTACACTTCCCGCGTGCTAAACAAACATGAGAAGAACTATAGTGTCACAGAGAAGGAGTATCTTGCCATGTTGCATGCAGTCAAGCAGTTTTGTCACTATGTATATGGTACCCACTTCACAGTTGTCACTGACCACGCTTTGCTTAAGTGGTTACAAAAACTTAAGGAGCCTGAAGGTCGCCTAGCTAGATGGGCTCTACATCTACAAGGATACAACTTCACTGTGCTCCATTGTCCTGGGATTTAACACCAGAACGCTGATAGGCTCTCCAGAATGCCCATTCTTGCTTTGCATCCTGAAGAGGCTGATTGATTATACAAACTAATTGGGTACCCTTCTTCTTGGGAAAGTGAGACAGAAGAGGTACAACCAGCCTTGTCCAAGCTATCCAAAGATACCCTCATACGTGACAATCAGCTCTTCAAGAAGGTACAAGATCAATATCTGCCTTATGTACGACCCAGTCTTTGCCTCTTGTTGGTGTTGCAAGCTCATAAAGAGACTGGGCATGGAGGTGTTGCCAAGACCTTTGACTGGCTTCAAAAGAACTACTTCTGGGAGAAACTTTGCCTGCTGAACCCAGACGTAATTGCTAGCTTCCACAACTGCCAGCTGCAGAGGCCTCAAGCTGCTGCCCACAAGTTCAAATTGGTTCCCCCGCAACATGCCTTTCACAATGTCAGCATTGACGCAGTAGGTCCTCTTCCCCGCTCACGTTCTGGGTGTTGCTTTATTCTGATTGCTGTTGATCACTTCAGCAAGTGGGTAGAGGCTTGCCCTACAAAGGACATCACGGCTAAGACAACTGCTGCCTTCCTGTTACAAGATGTTTTCTACTGCTATGGCTGTCCTCAGGTGTTGCTCTCAGATAATGAGACTAACTTTAATGCCAAGCTGCTAACCTCTGTTGTCAAAGCTTTGGGATCACACCAGTCCTTCTCTGCCCCCTACAATTTTTCTACTAATGGGGCAGTTGAGCGTGCAAATCCAACACTGGTCTCTATCATGAGGAAGCTCACCTACTCTGACGCTGCCAACTGGGACCTATACTTACCTGCCGCTCTCTTTGTATACCACCTTAGCAAACATTGTGTCACTGGATACTCCCCTTTTTTATGCTGTATGGGTGAGAGACTACTACCACATTGCTCTTGGGGCCCCCCTGCTTACCTCTGATAAGGCCATGAATCCTGATAACTACATCAAGGATCTAGTCAACTGCATAATTAATATACAGGCCACTGCCTACACTTCTGCATACAAGACTAAGATGCTTGAGCTTTCTCCCAATAATGCTGGACGCTCCCCCTGCCTGAATTTGATGTTGGTGATCATGTACTTTACTACCAACACAGAGTAGGTGGTTGCACACATAAGTTGGACTCTCTGTGGATCAGACCTTTAGAAGTGACCTTTAAACGAGGGTCCAAATAAACTTTAAAGCTCCTCTCTAGTGGCTGTCCTTTTGCTTTAGTTCACGCAAAGTTCCTTTGTAAATACCACCCCCCTAAGGCCAATCTAAGGGAGGGCAATGTTGTGAGTGCTGCTATTCACCATGTTTCAATTTCGCCTTTGGTGGGCCATTTTGAAGACAAATCTCTTGCTTTTACTTTTGCCTCTCAAATGAGTTGATGATGAATCAGGAAGTACAATTGTTTGGTTTCTTGACTCTGTGCATCTCACTTGCCCCACTCATGCTTGTGGCAAGTGGTCCTACCGTCCTAGTAGTGTTTTGTGGTATTCCTAACCACTATATATTTCATTTTGTATTCATCAATAAAATCTAAGTTCTATTCACATTTTTGTCTTTGTGTCTTCAGTACTTCTGCGCCTCTCTCTAGCCACGCCTAGTAGAGATTATTTTTCCAGGCCGCAAGGTAATCACAGCCTTCCCTGTCATTTAACCAAGACTTACTACAAATCCAATCCTAAGGTTAGGATTTCCCATTTTGTGTCTGTGCTGCGCCTCAAAACACAACAGATGCCTAGGAGGCAGAATAGCGCGGGAAGGAATATGTTGAGGAAGTGCTGTCCTGGGGGGGGGTCTGGGATTGGGTGGGTGGATCTGGAAGGTGGGTGGTGGTGGTGGCGGGGGTAGGGGTAGGGGTAGGAGGATTGCGCGTGATGGCTGCCATATAATGCTCATCATATTACTCATTGGTAATTGTCTGGATGGGCTGGTATGTGGCAGTGGCCTGAGGTGGAAGGCACTTATCCTTATGTGATTGGTTGCCCATGTTCACATGGAAAACCATTTGCGCAAATAAGTCAGCCACCATCTGGCAGCCAAAGAGAAAATTGTGGTCAAGGACCCCAAGATAGAGGTCGTTAAAAGCCTGAGGGCAGCGCTCCTGTAATGTGGATCTCATGTTGAAGAAGATGACATCAGCCAGATGGACGTCTGCATGGCCAGCAGGGTAGACTGAGGCCTGTTGCCCGCGTTGCTGGATGGCCTCAAGGGCGGTGGAGCTACCCTCCATCTGGTGGCTCAAGAAACCCTGGTACTTGGGATTTGTTCTATTCCAGGAGTCAAGTAATCCACCAAGGATGTTGCTGTATGAGTAGCTATCAATGAAATCTGGGTTTGTCTAATAGTAGACAAAACCCTTGGATGAAACAGCCAGAAATGCACCAATGAACGTCTCCTTCTTGACCTTCTTCCTCCCTTTTTGGGTGGCAGCTCTTCCTTGCTTGCCAAAATCATCAAAAGCTATTGTAGTTTGTAATAGGAGATGAAAATGAAATCATCAGTTAGACTAGTCAGGTATTGGTCCAGGATTGATTTGATGGCAGTGTCATACAGGGAATCCTCAGCGCCATCCCATTGGTTGCCAGCAAAAATTGGTAAGAACCTGTATGGAAGACACCTTTCCATACATCCAGAGCTGCACCATGCGCTCAGACAACCAAATGCCATGGTGCACAAGTTGCTTCAGACCTGGGTCAATGGAAGCTTGGGATCCTGCTGGAGGAGGTCAAGCATGATTGGGTATGCCTCAGATATTTGTGACTTGGGGGCCTTCTTGGGCTTCTTGGTTGTCCTGATCAGATTCCCCCTGTTCATCAGGTTGTTGAATTCCCGCACAACAGTAGCTTGGGTAAATTGCAACTGGGCGGCAATCTGTTCCCAGGACAGACCCTGTAGATTCAGTGCCACAATTTCCTGAAGAATTTGGTTGGTGATGATTTGTTGCTTGGGGTGCTGGGCCGGGAGAGCTGAAGCCTGATTAGCTGTAGGGGGGAAGGTTGGCTGGTGGCAGGAAGTTATTCCAAATCAAGGTTGACATCCTGATTGGTTGGTTGGTGGGCAGCTTGTGCGGGGGTGGGTACGGGAGCAGGGGCAGAGCTAGACACTATGTGACTACTGAAAAAGTCAAAGCCATAGGGGTCAGTGGTCAGGTACAGGTCAGCTTCCTTAGTACCCGCCTCAAAGAATTGGGTGTAAACAGGTGCCTCCACGTTCTGAGCCTTGCCTCCATTGAAGCTGGATTAGCTGCTTGTGTTGTTGAAGATGTTGCTGTTGAAAACCATTTTGAAAAAAACCTAGGATAAAATCACTAAAAGTAGAAATTTTAAATTTAATGATTTATTTTTATTGTAATATTGAGTCCATATTTGGAAGGTTCTCAAAATCATTCTATACAAATCTGGAGCCATGAAAATGAATAAAATGCCTCTGTTCCTAAATTGGATAGCTGTTGATTGGCTGTTAAACTGTTATTTTTCTATTTTAGGCTGCTCATACTACACATCTTGTGTGAGTTCATTTTGTTTTGTGCTTGTGGAATCTTGCTTCTAGATTGCTCACATTTTGTTTCATTTTAGTCCTTCTGTTGGTGCCTCATATGAATCCTGATTGGATTGTAATATACTCCGGAACAGCATCCATCCATTTCACTTGTTGCATCAGTTTATTTTGTTTGTGGTTTGAACTACACTGCTTGATGTTTGATATAATTTTGTATAATGGGCTAGTGAAATTTTGTTTTTTGTTTGACAGTTCATTTATTAACTGAAATTTTATAAATTAATTGAATCCTGAATCTCGCGCAACTTGGATTTTGTTCAAATCTGAAATCATTTTGTTTAAATCTGAGGTATTTTTGGTTGTCGCCATAGCTTTTAAAACTACTGTATGTATCTGTTCCTTGGGAACAAATTATCCAGTGTATTTATAAAAACCAAGGCTTAAATGATAGTTTTTGTCAGGAAACCAGTCATAGGTAGAGGCATTGGGCAGCTCAGGGTGTGGGGCAGTTGAGCCGACGGGTAGGGCCTACCATAGAATAGGTGCTAACTTGATAATATAAGATACAGATTGGCTGAGCAAAGACCAGGGTCCGGAGTTGGGGACCACTGAATCCACCAATCCTTTCAAAGTAATATAGAGTACTCCAAACAGTTGGGTAGAGGTGGTTTTGGTGGCAGCGGCGGGTTCCAAGGGGCGGTCTGGTCTTGGGGTTAATGGTGGAGTCATGGGAACAAAGTACGCTGGCAGATAATTGTACTTGTCTTTGAACAATCTTGGCAGCCTTTTGTACCACTTTCCTTCACATCCTATGTATTTGGTTTCTCTAGTCCTGGCCAAGGGATCAGCAATGAGGATGGTCTCTAAGTTGTACTCTGAATAGGCCAGGTTGGGGGTACTCAGTAAAGTGCACAGGTTCAAAGGGAGCTCCTGGGGGAAGTATAATACCTGGTGCAATTTGGTAGATTGGGCTTGGGAGGGGGCGGCGGCCTGGTTGTCTACTTGACCAGAATTAAGATGGAAGATCACTAAGACTAGATAGGGTAAGATTTGTTCAAACCAAAGGTTCATAAAACTTTATTATCAAAAATGACAATGGGGTCTTCACTGTACCACTAGGGTTTTTATACCCTGGGACTTTACTTCTTTGATTTTTGCAGGGTTCAGGTTTACAGACAAGGCACTGGCGGGACGCGGGTCTTGGCTTGGGGTCTCAAGGGCGGCAGATCCAGGTTGTGCCTGCTCTGGAAAATTGGAATGACAATGCTTTGTTTTTCTGCCACTGTTCACTATGTCACCTGAGTAGTCCAATTGTACTACCCTTTCTGGGTGGGAGACTGGCAGTTGCTGGTGGTCATTGGCAAGGTTAAAAATAGGTTTTGTTTTAACCTTCTGAAGGCAAGCTGCAACCTCTGAATAGGTTTGGGTCTTTAGTGGCTCAAGGTTGGCATCAATCTGATAAACATTTGGGGAATTGTCTTTGGGAGGCTGGCGGGTCTCAGAGTAACTTAGGTTTTCAATTTAACAAGTGGGTGGTCTCCTGTCCACTTTGTGTGACTTGAGTAGTCTTTGGAGGGTCAGGGTTCAATTCCAGGGCTTCTAATGTTGGTTTCAAAACTCCATTATTGGCGTTGAGCAGGTTGGCAGCATGTCCTTCACCAACCTCTGTTAGCCAGGTCACATCTCCTTTGTCAATATGGGTCTTTTTTGGCACCAGTTTGACGGCAGACTGGCAACTATTCAGTGAATTATCCGTAGTAGGCCAGCGGGTTGCAGAGCAATTCATTAATTTGAGCCTGTGACTTAACAGGTTGGCGGATCCTGGACTGTTCTGGAGGGTTAGATCCGTACTTTGGGAACTGGGGCTCAACTCTTGAGTTTTTAATACAAGTATTGAAATGTCATTCATGACATTATCCCCTTCCTTCCTGGGGGTCCCTTCCTTCCTAGCCTTCTTCTCAAGGTATTGTTGGATTGCTAGTTGGGTGTTGGGTAGGTTGCTTATTGGTTCCCAGATGCTTTCCTCAGGTGGGTATCCCTTCCACTTGACGTAGTACTGGAGGGCTTTATAGTGGGTGCAGTCCCCATGAATATATTCAACTTTATATTCTTCAGAGTGTCCTACTTGGATGAGAGGGGGTTCAGTCTTGAGTCTCTGATGGGGGAGGGAGTTTCCTTCTTTCTTGAATAGAAGCGCGCGGTGGAAGACATTATGTATTTTCCACAAGGGGGTAGTTCTAGTTTGAATGCTACTTCACCTACTAGCTTGGTGATTTTGTAGGGGCCACTTCTTCTGTGGGCTAACTTCCGACAGGGGACAGTCAGAGGCACGTTTTGAGAATCCAGATAGGCTTTGTTTCCTACCTTCAATGGTTTCCCAGGGGTCCTCTTTTTGTCTGAAAACGCCTTATAAGTCTGGACAGCATGAGTCAGGTTCTTAAGACAGGTTTGTTGGGTGTTGTGTATCTGTTCAATCCAGGTTTGTCCTGACGGGTTTGTTTCCTTACTAACAATACTGGGATCCCAGGATGGATCAAAGCCATAATTGGCTTCGAAGGGGGACATTCCAGTGGATGCATGGTCTTTGCTGTTGTAAGCATACTGTGCCATGGGTAGCATCTCTGCCCAGTTATCTTGATTGGCGTTGGCGTAGCATTGTAGGTATTGTTCAAGTATTTGGTTCACTCGTTCAGTTGGCCGTTGGTCTGTGGGTGATAGGAGGTTGATACACTGTGTTTTACCCCCAAGTCATTCATCACCTGAGTCCAGTATTTGGAGGTGAATTGGGGTCCTCTATCAGTGATGATTTCCCCCAGAGTACTTCTGTAACTGTGCTGTTTTAGCAGAGTTACACAGGGAAAAATATTTAGAAGATAGATAATAATCTTTATTGTGAGATAGTGATTATATAGCTATTGTGAATCAATGGATAGCAGGAACATGATTGGTGATCACACAGCTGGATGGAAGAGGGGGTGGCTTGATCCTGCTAATGAGTCAAGCGCCAAATTGAGGTATCCACCATGAAAGATCATCACTTATTCATGTTGATGGATTTGGTAATTTGAGTTGACTTCCTAGTCTGGCTTTGACTGACCGGGTAATTGGATTGCGGGTCACAAACCCGCTTGGTTGGAACCTTGCTGGCGGGTCAAGCCTGCGGTTTCAACACCCCCCAGCTGAAGGTTGGCCTCCTCTGGAGGCAGGTTGTCAGGGAGGTTGTCAGGGAGCCTGGGCGCCATATTGAACCAGTTGTTGCCTGGTGGTGGGCAGGGCGGTTTCCTGTTGTTTCTGTCTCGCTTTGCAGGGTTGTAGGTGGTTGTGGGGTAAGCTCTTGTCTTGTCTTGCTTGTGTTTCCCGAGCCCTTGCACAAGGTAAGTGTTATTATTGTTTACCTTTAGAATGATTTCTGGCCCTACTTTTTTGGGTTGTAGTTTGCTTTTGTCAACATTCATGACCCAGACTTTGTCCCTGACTTCATGTCTCTGGCAGATGGGAACAAAAGCCTTTTGTAAACATTCCTTTTCTTTGGCTGTTTGTTTGCTGTTAGCCTCTATTACTTGAGGATCAGAGCAAGGGGGACTTGACTTGGAATTTCCAGTTTAAGTCCGGTCAATGCTTGAATGATATTAGGCTGTGTGCCGTATACCAGTTCAAACAGGCTTTTTCCGGTGGATCTGTTCACTTGGGTTTGTCACACAAGTAATGCAGTTGGTAGCTGCTTATACCAGTCTTCAGGTCTCCCGGCGGTGAGTTTGGCTACATCTTTCACAAGGCTACCATTCAGCTGCTCTACGCGTCCATTGGCCTGTGGATGGTATGGTGTTGTGATGGTGTGTTTGACCCCATTTTTGGCGAGGTACATGTTGGTGTTTTTGGAGGTCAATTCTTTGCCCCCATTGGTTATCAGGAGTTCTGGCTTTCCAAACCTGCTGATTATTTCCTTGCCAATGAATTGTCAGACATTGTTACCGGTGTGTGTTTTCACCGCTTGGGCTACTGGCCACCTTGTTGCAAAATCAATGGCAGTGATGATGTATTTTTGTTGTTTGCTTCCCTGACATGGGGCCCACAATGTCAAGAGCCCAACCTTGAACGGTAGTTGGGTTTGAATGGGGAGTACAGACTTAGGCGGGGTTTTGCTTTTGGCAAACTTTTTGCAGACCTTGCACTGTTCTAGCACTTCTTGGACATTGCGATATAGGGTTGGCCACCAGGCTTTATGTTTTAGGAATTTGTATAGATTTTGGCTCTTAGTATGTCCAAAATCCCTGTGGTAGCAAAGAATGTTATTGACTCATTGATGTGTGGGAATGTAGGGAATGGTTGTGCCATCCAAAAATTTTCTGTGAAGAGTCCTGTATACGTCAGCAAATAGATGTTCATTCTTGATGACCATTTCTTTGGTGATATTGGTTGTGTCTGCAGGGAGCCCTTTGTCTTTTTTACAGAGCACTAGGAGAGGCCAGTCTGGGTCAAGCCCATTTTCTCCCCTAGAAGCGCAGACATACAGGCAGGACAGGGTGTCCTCCATGGCAAGTTTGGCCCCAGGCTTATATTGGATGAGCATGTTAAACCTTTCTAAGATTTCCATCCACCGTGCTTGGCGGCGTGACAGGTTTGCTTGTGTCTTGAAATAGATGAGCAACTTATGATCGGTTAGTGCTGTGAATTCTTCCTGCTGTTCCAGGTAACAGCGCCATTTGACTAGGCAGTGTAAAATGGCCAACAGTTCTTTGTCGTGGATTGGGTATCAACACTTGCCATCCGTCAGTTTGCGCAACTTGTAGGCTACGGGCAGGAAATCACCATCACTATTCTTAATTTGTAGTACTCCCCTAATGGATGCATCTGAAGTGTTGGTTTCCATCTGGTATTCTCCGTCTTATTTGGGGTATTGTAAGATGGGCAATGTTGTGAGCTTTTCCTTGAGACGTCTTAAACAGAGGTCACGTTGGGGGGTCCATACAAACTTGGACTTGGTGCCTGTTATGGCAGACAAGGGGGCGGTCAAGACGCCACAGTTGGGTATGAAGCGTCATACATAGGCCACCATTCCCAAGAAAGTGCAAAGTTCTGATTTTTCCTTGGGAGGTGGCATTTTGAAGATGGCTTGTATCTTCTGACTGTTGGGTTTGATGCCGTCCTTTGAGACTACGTGTCCCAAGAAGGGTAGTTGCTCTCAGAAGAACTGGCATTTGGAGGGCTTGGCCAACAGTTTGTGTTATGCCAGGGTCGCAAAGACTTCCTCCAGGTCTTTGTGGTGCTGTTCCACCAAGGGCTGTAGACAATAATATTGTCCAGGTACACTAGGGCGTGTTTGCCTATGTGTAGCGCAAACAGTTTGTTCATGAAGGTTACAAAGGTGGACGGGGCATTGGTCATGCCAAAGTTGAGTACCACGCATTTGTAGGAACCGTACTTAGTGCAGAAGGCTGTCTTGGGGATGTCTTCCTCCTTGATACAAATCTGATTGTAGCCTGCAGTTAGATCAATCTTGGAGAAGACAGAGGCTCCTCCCAAGGCTTCAAAGAGATTGTCAATTAGTGGTAATGGGTAACAATTCTTAATGATGACTTTGTTCAGGGTGTGGTAGTCTGTGACCAGGCGTAAGGTACCGTCCTTTTTAGCCACAAAGAATATGGTGGCCCCAAAGGGAGACTGTGAGGGGCAGATAAGTCCTTGTGAAGGATCCAGGCCTAACCAGTCCATCCTGACATTATCCTGCCCTTGACTCTTATTGCTGTTACCTTCCTGGGACAAATCTTTGAGGAGCTTTGCCTCCAGGGAGGCAATTTTCCTGGATAACACTTTATTGTCATCTCACCAATGAGCCATGATTTCAACGCTTTTTTTGTCTTGTGCTCTCAATGCCTCAATTTCAAAATTTCCCATCTCTTTTTTACTTGTTGCAAGATTTCATCCCATCCTACTAACAAGTTCCAAGCATCCCAAGCATGAATTGAGTTCCCTTGGACGGGAGTCCCTTCTTTTGCAAAGTAATTGGAATACAGCTCTTTGAACGCAGCCTTTACTTCTACTAAAGATTTGGCAGGAACAGTCTTAGTGATCTCCAGGCTGGTCCAAGCTTCTTCCAATGTACTTGTAGGAATCTCCTTTCTTGCAGCAGCAGTTTCCACACAAAGGACCCCAAACTTGGCTCTCTCAAATTTTAACAAAGAAGGCATGACAATTGAAAAATAGGTGAGGGGAAAGCGTCAAAACCGACAATGAATATATTTTATTAATGTTTAACTGTTTTTGCTTATATACCATTTGGGGTATACACAGCTGAAAACCCCTCTGGTTCTTGAATCAACCAATGATTTGTGTCACGTGGCCTATGACATTCAACTCATCCAACATAGATCTTTACCTGAAAGATCACCAACAATTCTCAACCTATGAGAATTGACCTACAATGGGCAGAAGTCACCTGACGCCATTCAACCCAATGTAACAATTTGGCATGGAGCTTCCCCAGCTCCCAGCGCCAAACCCCTGTGGATTGCACATCCTAAACTCAGCTATCAGTGTTCCAACTGGGAGCCAGCTGATCAAACCTGAATTCCTAGACATCCTTGCCTTTATTTAGTTATTTTTGCATTTAATGGTTTTTGCCTGTAAAACCCATTAACCTGCTTTGAAACTCAAACCAGGCGCCACTGCGGCGCCCAGCAATTTTCCCAGGTGGCCCCCCAGCACCTGAGAAAAGTTGATAGCGGCGCATCTTGAATTCATTAGGCGGCGCGGCGGCGCCTCTAACCCAATTAATTTGCCAACGCGGCGCTTTAAACCAAAATTCCGGGGGGGGGTTCCCATGGTTAACCTTAACCAAACTTCTTGACAAAGTCAAGGCCATTTTAATATAATTAAATCCTCATTAATTATATCCTGTATTTATTAGTTAATCTTCCTGATTAACTAACCCATTTTGAGACGCCTAGTCTCCAAGATTGGTTTGGCCAATCTTGCCTCAATTCTTTTAGTTAGCCTAACCTAACTAAACATCCATATTCTGTTTTTTATTAAACATAGATATCCAGTTTCTAGGAACCTTTCCCTCAAGAATTCCAAACAAACCTATCTATATGTGTAAAACAGCAAAAACAGAACATCTTTATATTTTGGTGCATTTATTTGGCTAAACGCTCAGCAGTGACTGTAGTACAGTCACAGTCCTTTTTCCAGTGCCTCCTTGAGATAGGCGCGCAGGGTGTTGTCCTTGTTTGGGGTCAGCCTGTAAATGGGGCGTGCCTTGGGTAAAGCCCCCTTGAGTTGGATAGAGTGTTGGATGTGTTTAGCAGGGGGTAGCCCAGGTAACGCTTCCTTGAAGATCTCTGGGTGCCAGGCCACAATGTTGCAATCTTGAGGCGTGGATGTGTCCTGGTGGTCCTTGAAGTGTATTATTTCATACTGGCAGGAGTCCCAGTCAATTGCTTTCAGGTTTTTTCTTTTCCAAGGTCTCTGTGATGCGTACAAAGACGTGGTCTTGTAGGAGTTGGTCTACAGAGTCCGGGTAGATTTGGTGGTTGACACCTTCATGCTTGATGGTCAGCACTGAGGTTGCCCAGTCCACATGAGGGTTGTTTCTCTGTAACCAGTCTAGTCCCAGTACAATGTCAAACTTAGGGAAGTCAATGACGGGACCTTGGATGGTGGAGTGAAGGTTACAATCATGACAGAGAAGGGGGCAGTTTTTTTTGTCATGGCAATGTGATGTTCATCAGCCAGGACCACGTTTTTAATCCACAAAGAATTAGTTGCCAGCTTGAATTTATCCACAAAGCTGCTGTTGACTAAGGTTTAATCTGTGCCCAAGTCCAGGAGTGCTGAAACTGTGTAACTGCAAAAGCGGAAAGGGTAAGACATCAAATTATTGGGATGTCTGGTGATAGTGTATAGTACCGGGTCTTCCAAGGGCACTTGGATCATTGGGCATTAGTCCACATCCTTGGGTTGGTATTCATTGTTGGGCAAGTCAGGAGTTGTGTGGGGAGAGCTTGGCTTGCTTAGTGCTCTCCCCGGGCTTTTCCCTTGTCTTGGTTGCCTTGGGTGGCGGTGACATGGAAATGGGTACAATTTCATTGGCTGTTATTTCCATTCCCATTACCATTTGAATCTGTGGGCTTGTGGTTGTTGCCGTTGCCTCCAGGAGGTGGTCAAGAGGAGCACCTGCTTAGATGGGAGTCCTTGGGTCTTTCTTGTTTCCCAGTCTGTGCCTTGTGTAGAGCGTTAGATGTTTGTTCCACTTTTCTGCTTCACGGTACAGGCTTTGCAGGTTGGTAACCTGGTCCAGGTTCACATGTCTCATCATGTGCAACTTGAGAGCGTCGTAGTACATGAGGTGTGTTGCTGGGGTGTCAAAGGCTATATCAGATGGGGCACTGAGACAAAGTTCCTTGTAGGCGCAGGTAAGTTCCTTCACAGTGCCTGTCTGGGTTAGGTTCTTTACTTGGTGTATGATCATGAGCGCCGTATCCTTAAGCATGAATCTTGCCAAGAAGTCCTGTTTAAAGGTGTCCCAGTTCTTGTCAGTGTGTTCTTTGTGCCACTTGTCACACCAGGTGCCAGCGTCATGGGTCAGACAAATGGAAATCTCTGTGATCCAAAATTGCTGTGGGCATTTCATCTGAGCCAGCTTGCTTTGGGCGGACTGGATCCATGCTGCAGCATTGTTGTTGTTGGCCCCTGCAAAGGGCTCCAAGGCGGCGCTGCAAAGTCTTTTTGCAACATAGGAGGCATGGTGGTTTCATCAGCTGGTCTTGGCATCAAGGAAGGCGTCTGAAAGAACCCTTGGGCGGACAGGGCGTTGAAGGTGGGTAGCAGGATCACCGTGTTTTGGTAGAGAACAAAGCCATCAGGTATCTCAGTACCAGGAGTATACGGCGTCCAGTCGGGCGGGAGGCCAGACATAATTTTGTCAAGGATTTGTTGGCTGCAGTGTGTGCAGGCAACAGGCGGAATTTTTCAAGATAAGGTAGGATGGAGAGCCTATCTGTGCTACAAATGTTGTAACTGTGCTGTTCTAGCAGAGTTACACGGGGAAAAATATTTATAAGATAGATAATAATCTTTATTGGGAGACAGTGATTATATAGCTATTGTGAATCAATGGATAGCAGGAACATGATTGGTGATCACACGGCTGGATGAAAGAGGGGGTGGCTTGATCCTGCTATAGAGTCAAGCGCCAAATTGAGTTATCCACTGTGAAAGATCATCATCTGTTCATGTTGATGGATTTGGTAATTTGAGTTGACTTCCTAGTCTGGCTTTGAGTGACCGGGTAATTGGATTGCGGGTCACAAACCTGCTTGGTTGGAACCTTTCTGGCGGGTTGAGCCTGCGGTTTTGACAGTACCATGTTGAGTTAGGATACAGTTGTGGAAGTGTCTAGCTGTCTCTGCAGCAGTGCAGTGAGTGGTGGTAGGTATGAAATAGGTCATCTTAGTAAATCTATCTAATATGACCAGGATGATGTTGAACAAATTAGAGAGGGGCAGTTCTATAATATATTCATTGAAACAGACTGCCAGGGTCCCGCTGATATATCTAGTGGTCTTAGCAGGCCTTCAGGTTTGGTTCTACGGGTTTTGGTTCTTCCACATGTCTCATAACCATTGATATAGGCAGCCATGTCTTTGTCCATTTGGGGCCAAGCATAATTCTTCTTGATTCATCAGAGTGTCTTGCTTCTGCCAGGGTGGCTGGCCATCTCTGAGTCATGATAATTAACTTTTACTTTGGTCCTTGTTTTACCTTCTGGTACATAGATTTGGTTGTGTAATAGCAGGGTGAATCCTTTCAGCAAAAATCCTTTCATGTGGTGGCGGCTCTCTGGGTCTGAGGTCAAGTTGTCAACAAGTTCTGCTGAGTATTTATCTTGTTTCTGCGCCTCAATTATGTCAGGTTTGTGGGCCATGATCTTCATGTACATCAATTGAATGCTTAGGCTGGCAGGGTCAAGGAGTACATGTGTGTTGTGGTCCTTGATTTCTGCAGAGGAAGGGGTCAGATAAGCTCTTTTACTCAGGGTGTTGGGTACCACATTCATCTTTCCAGGCTTGTAGTCAATAGTCAAGGTGTAGTCAGCCAGTTCTAAGTCCCATCTGGCCTGTCTTTGGTTCAGCTGTCTGGGTTTAAAGAAATAAACCAGGTTCTTGTGGTCAGTTAGGACCTTTACTTGAAACTCGGTGCCACATAGGTATTGGCGCCAATGTTTCAAGGTCTTCATTATAGCAAGCACCTCATTGTTGTAGATTAGGTAGTTTCCTTCAGCAGGCAGCATCTTCTTGGAGTAATATGCTACAGGATGTAGCATACTATCCCCTCCTTCCTGAAGAAGGACCCCACCCACCGCAAAGTTGGACGTGTCTGTTTCTAGTACAAAAGGCTTGGATGGGTTGGGCATGGCCAGGACGGGGGCAGAGGTGAAGACAAGTTTCAGGGTCTCAAAGGCAGTGGTGCATTCCAGAGTCCAGGCAAAGGTGACCTTGTCAGAGCATAGGTGGGTCAGGGGCAGGGTTATGTGAGAAAATTTTTGGATGAAATTCCTGTAATAATTTGCAAGGCCCAAGAAACTTCTCACATCTTTTCTACATTTGGGAATTGGCCAAGACGTTATTGCTTCTACTTTGTCCTGTGCCATTACAAACCCGCCAGTCTTTACTATGTATCCCAGGAATCCAACTTTGGACTAGAAGAATTCACATTTCTTAAGCTTGGCGTGTAGGTTTGCTTGGGAGAGTTTTTTGAGTATAAGGTCCAGGTGGCGCAGGTGTTCCTCATAAGTCTTGCTGTAGATGAGGATTTTGTCTAAGTACACAACACAAAAGTGTTCAAGGTATTCCCCTAGGACAGTGTTAATCATCCTTTGGAAAGTGCTGGGGGTGTTGCATAGGCCAAATGGCATTACTAAGTATTTGTACAAAACCATATCTGGTTTTGAAAGCTGTCTTATATTTGTCCCCCTCCTTGACTCTGATCTGGTTGAAGGCGTCTCTTAGGTCAATTTTCGAGCACACCTGGGCTCCAGTTAGTACATTGCAAAGGTTGTTGGCGTTGGGGATGGAATAGCAGTTCTTCACAGTAATATTGTTCAGCTTCTGGTAGTTCACGCAGGGGTGCATTCCGCTATCCTTCTTCCCTAAAAACAGCATTGGTGACAAGCAGGGGGCCTTTGACACTTGGATGAAACCCTTTCTTGTCATATCCTCCAAGTAAGCTTTCAGGGCCGCTTGTTCTTGGTGGTTGCAACTATAGATGGGGCCGTGATGTGGTTGGGTGCCTGGTAGCAGGTCTATAGCGTGGTTGTAGATTGAGTGGTTGGATAGTTTTGTGGCCTCTTCTTTGCTAAACAAATGGTCCCACTTCTGTAGAGGAAAAGGTAGTGTCCCAACGCTGGGTTCCATCTTTATGGTTAAGAGTCTGTTGGTTGGGGCTCTGCCAGGACTCATACAGAACAGAACAGTGTCACAAGATTTGGGTTGTCCCAAGGTGGTGGTTTTCTCACAATAGTTTAGGATAAGGCCATGTCTGTTGGACCATGAGTCCCCCAGTATTAGAGGGTGAGGCAATCCCAGCAAGAGAATCAAGGGGGTTGGATATACGTTCTGTCCAATTGTCAAAGGATTTTCCTGTTCACACTTGTAACAAGTGTCCAGGGAACTGTTCCCCATGATTAATTGCAGGCTGCGCTCTGAAGCTGTTAATTCTAGTTCCTTTGCCAGGTTGGCGTCAATAAAGCTTTCATTGGCTCCTGTGTCAATAAAAGCCTCAATCTGGCTCTTGATTCCCATACAGTCTATGGTCACCTGAATGGATTTATAAGATTGCACAGAGGTGTTTATTTGTGCCAAAGTTACAGGAGGTGAATTCTTCTTAGGGCATGCTCTGGTTAGGTGTCCAGCCTCATGGCAGTAGAAACACAACCCATCTTGATAATGGTGTTGCAACTTGTCAGGGGACATTCCAGGTCAATTAGGCATCATGGCCCTGCCAGCTCAAGCAGGGTACAAGTTCTGTCCTTCTTGGTTTAGGCTCAGGCCCTTGCATAGGGGCAGTAGTTCCTCCAGGCTCAGCGTAGGCGGGTGGTGCTTCAACAGGTCTTTCATGGCTGAATTGACTCCCTTTCTGAAGATAATAGCAGATAATTCATCTTCAAGTTGGGTGCGCGCCTTAAGTTTAAGAAACTCATCAATGTAGGCTTTGATAGGGCAGTTTGCTTGTTGGATTACTAACATAGAGTTCAGCGCATAGTATCTGGTGTCTTGGTCATTGCTGGTGCTCATGAGCTCGGTCTCAAATTTTGAATAGTCAAGGCAAAATTTGATATCTTCAGCAATGGCTTTCCCAAACCAATCCAGTGCGTCTCCTGATAGCATGACAGCCACCCCCAAGACTTTCTCAGTGTCACTGGGGTAGGCATTGGTGTTGGTTTAGAAATGGAGGTGGAGGACTGGCATGGCTCAGCGAGCTTCTTCTAAGGTGAGTTTGCCCGTCTGGGGCATATCCATCTTGGTTGTGGTCTGTTTTACTATCACATTTTGCACTTGTGACGTGGCTGGGTTCTGGGGCTTGGCACCAGGTGCAGGGTCTTTCAGTTCTTTGGTGGGCTGGTTCTTCATCTATAAAGTAGCAGGGAGGTAATTGCCTTATGGGTATAATAAGTGATTATCACAAAAAAGCATACAAGTTGCCCCAAGTGTTAACAACATCTTGGGGCCCAGGTTACCGTGTTTGTAAAGGATTGTCATAATTTCAGGAAACCAGTCATAGGTAGAGGCATTGGGCAGCTCAGGGTGTGGGGCGGTCAAGCCAGCGGGTAGGGCCCACCATAGAATGGGTGCTAACTTGATAATATAAGATACAGATTGGCCGAGCAAGGACCAGGGTCCGTAGTTGAGGACCACTGAATCCACCAATCCTTTCAAAGTAATATAGAGTACTCCAAACAGTTGGGTAGAGGTGGTTTTGGTGGCAGCGGCAGGTTCCAAGGGGCGGTCTGGTCTTGGGGTTAATGGTGGAGTCATGGGAACAAAGTACGCTGGCAGATAATTGTACTTGTCTTTGAACAATCTTGGCAGCCTTTTGTACCACTTTCCTTCACATCCTATGTATTTGGTTTCTCTAGTCCTGGCCAAGGGATCAGCAATGAGGATGGTCTCTAAGTTGTACTCTGAATAGGCCGGGTTGGGGGTACTCAGTAAAGTGCACAGGTTCAAAGGGAGCTCCTGGGGGAAGTATAATACCTGGTGCAATTTGGTAGATTGGGCTTGGGAGGGGGCGGCGGCCTGGTTGTCCACTTGACCAGAATTAAGATGGAAGATCACTAAGACTAGATAGGGTAAGATTTTTTCAAACCAAAGGTTCATAAAACTTTATTATCAAAAATGACAATGGGGTCTTCACTGTACCACCAGGGTTTTTATACCCTGGGACTTTACTTCTTTGATTTTTGCAGGGTTCAGGTTTACAGACAAGGCACTGGCGGGACGTGGGTCTTGGCTTGGGGTCTCAAGGGCGGCAGATCCAGGTTGTGCCTGCTCAGGAAAATTGGAATGGCAATGCTTTGTTTTGCCGCCACTGTTTACTATGTCACCTGAGTAGTCCAATTGTACTATCCCTTCTGGGCGGGAGACTGGCAGTTGCTGGTGGTCATTAGCAAGGTTAAAAATAGGTTTTGTTTTAACCTTCTTAAGGCAAGCTGCAACCTCTGAATAGGTTTGGGTCTTTAGTGGCTCAAGGTTGGCATCAATCTGATAAACATTTGGGGAATTGTCTTTGGGAGGCTGGCAGGTCTCAGAGTAACCTGGGTTTGCAATTTAACAAGTGGGCGGTCTCCCGTCTACTTTGTGTGACTTGAGTAGTATTTGGAGGGTCAGGGTTTGATTACAGGGCTTCCAATGTTGGTTTAGAAACTCCAGTATTGGCGTTGAGCTTGTTGGCAGTGAGTCCTTCACCAACTCTGTTAGCCAGGTCACATCTCCTTTGTTTATATGGGTCTTTGTTGGCACCAGTTTGATGGCAGACAGGCAACTATTCAGGGAATTCTCTGTAGTAGGCTGGCGGGTTGTAGAGCAATTCATCAGTTCAAGCCTGTGACTTAACGGGTTGGTAGATCCTGGACTTTCCTGGAGAGTTCAATCCGTACTTTGGGAACTGGGGCTCAACTCTTGAGTTTTCAATACAAGTATTAAAATGTCATTCATGACAGGTTTCTTGTTTACAGGTACCTGAACTCACTCAGCAAACCCATAGTTTGAGTACTTTTTAACTTGAAGATTGGGACCAGGTGGGAAAAAACTATCTAGTTCTTATGAACATGTATGATGTTCTTCTGGAGATTGTCTAGGAGTACGTCAATTTTACACTGGGCAGGTAGGTTTATGCCCTGGGCAACACAGGGCTTTTTATGTACCCTGCCCCAGGGCTGATGGATTTCTCCATATAGCCTTAAGATGTGGGATACACAAACTATAAAGATGACATCTAGAAAGCGCCATCTAGAAAATGTGTCTAAAAATGCCATCTACAAAAACCATATCTCAAATTTTCAGCTAAAATGCACTTGATAACTTGAAATATTAATAACAGGCTAAAAAGTTTCAAACCTAATATATAAAATGGCAACTGTTGTCATGAACCACCATGACATTGTTATTTCTGAAAGTTGCATTTAAACTACCTGGGCTGATAGAGCATATCCTTGCTATCAAAACAACACCTTGATGGTCTCCTGTTGTAAATTACGCAATCAATGCTATTTTGATCTGGCCTTTGAATATTGATAGTTGCAAAGATTTGGCTGGTTTTGCCTTTGAGTTTGGAAATTCCCTGTCTTCCAAAAATGGGTTTGGTTCAATATCTACCCATTCCGGATTATTGTACCTGTCTGTGATTGATCCTGGTATGACCTCATCCCAACGTGACTCCCTCAGCCACTCTGTCTTCCTATTGAGTGATCACTGTCCCTTGTTAACTATTTAAAGTATAATCATTACTCCTAATAAAGACAAGTTTATCCACATTTGTGTTGGCTTTTATAATCTTCAAGCTTTTCCTGTCCTTTCTGCCAAAAGGACTTTTACATCTTGTTTTCCAGAAAATTAAGGTATGTGCCCTTAATTTTGCCCTGAAGGCTAACCCAAGGCTAGCTTTGAACCACAAATCTTTTGTAATAAAGATTTCCTGCTGTGTCCTCCAGGATGTTGTCCCCTGGAGCCAAAAACAACATCTCCCTAGGTGAACTAGTTCAGAAGTTAATCAGAGTTGAATATTCAGTCTAGTAGAACTCATTGATACATCTTGAAAAGGAAATGCAATTAGGTATTGGGCCTACAAAGACAACAATCAACGCTGCACAGACAAATACTAGTGTATCTCAGCTGATATTGATTGGATTTAGACGTTCTTACGCTCAAATTGAAGCCACAAAGCAGGAGCTTCAAATTTTGCTGATTTTGGACAATCAACAAAAAAAGCATGAAGTTCGAAGATTATCAGAGGAATATGATGTTATACAATCAGCTGATGTCTCAGACTCACAGAATGAAAGCCCAAATGAAGACCCAAGAACCTCTGAGAATCATCTGGAAGAATCAAATAAAATGGAATAAAAAGAGGCAGATTCTTTTCCCCTTCATTTGTGGTCATTTTTGGTCCTTGAAATAAATAAATCAAATACATCTAATCTTTAATTTAATGGTTAAGAGTTAGAAGCTTTGGGCCCTGACAACTGTGGTGAAATTGACTACCAGGGCGTTGACTACCACATATGTAAATCTATTAGTATTTTTGGTTTAAACAATTTAAGCTAATTTTTATTAGTAATTCAGGGGTGTGAGGCCAAAATTTGATATTAAAAACACAGGACGTTGACTCCATTTAATAATTCTGTTAGTTCAAAAACCAGTTCAAGGGGTAATTTACATGTAAATTTACTTATAAAAATTAAAACCACCTGTGATTGACACTATAAAAGTAAAAGTGCTCAAGTCAATACTTTTTAAGCCAAATCCTAATTGTATTAATATAATACATATGTACTTATATAAAGTTTGTTATTTACTATTATATTTTTATTATTAGTGTACATAGTTGCAGATTAAGCTCCCAAGCACCACTATACTAGATTTAGTGGTCTATACATTAATCAACTACCCCACTTTTTACATTATGACTATTCCAGGTTGCTATATCAATTAGTGCCACATAAATTAAGCCCAGTTATTAATAGATTTCATATGTAATTTATAAAAAACATAAACTCAACTCTCCCTGTTTAACACTATCTACTTACCATATAATTAGTTTTACATTTAACTAATCAAAGGCTCAGATTTATGCCTAAATTAATAATTGTTGCACTATGGGCGCTGCTCAATACCCACCAAATCAACACCTTATCAGGGTAACTAGTGCAGAGAGCTTCTTAAAGTTTTAACACACAATATGGTATATAACACACTCCCAGCTCCCTTGTATGCTCTTAAAACTAATAAACATATTCCCACTTATTTACTTTAGCTTATGTTTTAATTTTTAATTTTTTGGGCATATAAAACTGCCTTGCTTTTGGGTTAGCTTTTGACCCATTTTTAAATTAAGCAAGTTTTATATGTAAAAACAATAATGATTTTGATTTTTTTGGTTGACTCCAGGAGAGTCAACAGTGAGAATTCAGCTTTATTTTTTACTTGACAGTGAGAATTAGGGCTTTTTCAGCTGAGTGACAATGCCAAACTCAACACTTTACTAATTTTTGGATGTTTAACCCCTTGTAAAAAATCTCCTCACATAATAACTTTCTTTAAAATTATGTTCTATTACACTCCCTACTACTCCCTATACAATTTTTATATATTTTATTTTATTTTTAAATATCTTTTTCATCAATTTATCACTAAAATGTTATGCTGAACCTAAGATCTTTGATGCTTCATCAAACATCACTTATTTTCTATGTTTTACCCTTTAGATCTATATTTTCAGCTTCTATTTTGCTTTCATTTACTTTTTTATGTTCTTTTTTGATAAATGAGACTTTCTTTGCATATTTTTTACTTAAATTTTTCTATGCTTTACCCCTTTGTGTTTTTATATCTTTCATATTGTTTTATTTACAAAACTAACCTTTCCTTTAGCCAAGACCATCCAAATCTAACAAGCTTACCAAGCGCCAAGCCTACAAGGGCTCCAAAGAACCTGCAACCATCCCCAAGTGTGTCAAGAAGCCTGCAAAAACAAAGTCTCCTAATCCATCTCCCCCACTTCATCTCCTCCCCCTCCACCCTCATCTTCCACTTCCCCTTCACCTTTCCCCAAAAATTCCTCCCCAAATAAATCTAATGGTGATCTTACCAATCACTCCTTTTAGCAGTCAGAGGCCAAATCCAAGCCCACTAAGGAGTGCTGTACCAAGAAAGCAAAGGCTGCCAAGGAGCCCACCTCTATTTTTGTTAAGAAAAAGGAGACATTCAAGAAGACCTCAAAAAACCCTTCCCCTTCCCCTCCTGATGGCTCTTCCCCCCTCCCTCATCTGAACCCCAAGATGAGCCTGAGGAATATTACAATAAGTTCAAAGCTTCTGATCATGTGACTTGGGATTTACTGGCCATCCACAACATCTGAAATGTGGATGAGAGTTCAAAGTCCCCAAGTGCTTCCCCAGTTTTTCCCCAATCATTTCTGTAAAGGGTGGCCCTGGCTATGTTGCCAACAATTACATCTTCAACTACAACAATCAAAAGCAGCAAGATTCAGGCAAGTACTTTTTCTGTGAGGATAAGACTTGTGGTCCCCGCCTGAACACCAAGGGCTGGGAGTGGGTAACAGCCAAGAAGGGGGATTACACATGTGAGCCCCCAATCATTTAATCACACAGATGCTTAAATGGTATCTTGTTCAGATAATTCCCACCTCTTCCTACCTCTGGGCTTCCAATCTGGCCATTAAGGCCTTACAACACCTCAAGCCCAACAATATTAAGTTGGTGCCAGCACAAGAACAGTTGGTCAAGTTCATTAGCAACAAAAGGATTGCTGCCAATCCTCCCCCGCCCAAGGCCTCTGAGGTCCTATTGGAGCTCACACTCACTCATGAGCTTAAGCAGCTCCCAAGTGGGGAGCACTTCCTCCTTCACAACAATGGGCCCTGCTCAAAGGACTGTATCATCTGCTACGCAACTCAGCAGAACCTGATGGAGTTGAAAAGGGCGTCAACCTGGCTAGTTGATAGTACCTTTGCCACTTGCCCCAGGATGTTCTATCAGCTCTGGATGATTCATGCCCAGATAGACATCCAGGTGATTCCACTTGCCTTCTTCCTTCTCCCTGGGGCCACTGAGACCATATACACCTGTCTTCTCTCCATCTTTTGCAAAGCACTTTCCCTCCTTTACTCCACTGATGACCCCAAGAAGACCCCCCACACCTGCGCTAACCCTTCTGATGCTGATAAAGACCAGGCAACCATGGACTTGAAGGAAAAGGTAAGGCTGAGAGCTCTGGGGCCTCACATTTGCATCATGGACTTTGAGCCTGCTCAGTTCAATACATTTAAGCAGCTATTCAGCAGGTGGTGCAGGGGTGCCACTTCCACTTCTGCCAAGAAGTTGCTCACAATGTGCAGGCCCACACCAAGCTTAGTAGGTTGAGCCGGAGGGACACCTTGGACACCTACAAATTTGTGCTGGCACAATTTAGTGCCTTGGCTTTTTTAAAGCCAGAGCACACTGAGAAGGGGTTTGAGGTTCTCTCAAAGGATCCCTACATAGCTAATCATCCGGAGTTCAAGCTTTTCCTCAAGTACTTTGAGCCCCAGTGGATTGAAAAAAGGTTGTCACACAGAGGCAAGGCAAGGCCTGCGCCAAGACCAGTTGGAACGTTTACCAGGCAGCTGTCAGCGTGGAGCTGAAGACCACTTTAGCTCTAGAGGATTATCACAAACATATGTGGGCTAACTTTGTGCTCCACCCAAAGTTCAACAAGTTATTTTCCCTTCTTCAACATGAGCAAGAAAAAACCATCTCCAAGCTCAGAGATCTCACCAACTGTGCCCCCCACCAAGCCTACCACCAAATCCTTGCTATTCACCAAGGCCATCCAGGGTGCAGTCAAGAACAAGTACAAGGCCTCAGAGATCAAGAAGCAGCTTATGCTTATTGCCAGTGCCAGTGCCCTCCTTGAAGGGGCTAAAATAAAAAAGAGGAAGGAGGAGGATGAATAAACTTCCTTACTTGCCTGCTTCTATAGTTTTTACTTTTAATTTTTAACTTTTTAGCTTTAATTTTTACTTTTTAGTTTTGATCATTCAGTTTTAGTTTTGATTTTTAAGTTTTTTGATTTAATTAAATAGTAGTGATTATTTTATGTTTACATAGTAAGTTTGAGATGAATATTTATAGTTGAAAGTAAGTGAAATATCTAATTTTTTGTTAATTTACTAGTAAAACATAAGATATTCACATTTATACTTATATGAACTATATCAAATAAATATTAATATTTCTTCATATTTTGCATAACTTCTATGATTCTGTTTTTATATTTTTGTTCTATTGGAATTTTAATTTTTATGATAATCAAAAAAATTATAATGAAGAGTGTAAATTACATTATAAAATGAGAAATAATTTCTTATTATTATCATTTATTAAGGTACTGTTTTTATTGCATTTTTGAGCTCTCTGGAGTCACTTCAGCATACCACAGCTGTAGGAATTATTTTTATATTAAATGTTTTCAGAACATCAAGATCTGTTAATTAAAAAAGTGTCAATTTCCAGTTGTTGATCAGGAAAAAAGCTGAATTCTCCCTTTACTATAGTGTCAAGCACCAGGGAGTTGAACTTACCATAGTTTTCCTTGGGATCACTGGTCATTCACAGCATCTTTAATGTGGATGTGATTTCAAAGTTCCCAAGTGCTTCCCCTTCTAATCCCCATAATGTCTGTGAAGGGCAGCCCTGTCTATGTTGCAGATAATTACATTTTTAACTGTAATAATCAAAAGCGTGCCACCAATAGCAAGCACTTTTTTTGTGAGGATAAGTCTTGAGGGGACCAACTGAACACCAAAGGCTGGGAAAGGTCTACTGCTGAGAAGGGGGAACAGACATGCGAGCCCCACAATCACTTGATCACAAGGATGCTGAAGTGATATGTTGTGTTTGGCTCCTGGGGACAACATCCAGGAGGACATAGCAGGAAATTTTTATAACAAAAGATTTGAGATTTGAAGCTAGCCTTGAGTTAGGCTTCAGGGAAAAACTAAGGACATGTACCTTAATTTCCTAGAATTCAAAAAGATGATTTTATTTTGGCAAAAAGGAAAGGAAAAAGCTTGATGAATATTAAAGCCAACACAAATGTGGATAAACTTGTCTTTATTAGGAGAAGTAATTCTACCTAAATATCAGACAAGGGCAGATGATCACTCAATAGGCATACAGAGTAGCAGAGGGGGTCATGTTGGGTTTAACTCTTACCAGGCTCAGTCAAATACAGATAGGATATTCTGGAATGGGTGGACATTGATGTTGACCCATTTATGGAAGGCAAGGAATTCCCAAAGTTGAAAGCAAAAACAACTAAATCTTTGCACATATCATTATTAAAAGGCCATATCAAAATAGAATTAATTGTCAAAACAGCAGGCTCAACCCGCCAGCAAGGTTCCAAACAAACAGATTTGTGGCCTGCAATCCAATTACCCGGCCACTCAAAGCCAGACTAGGAAGTCAACTCTGTTGTGAAGTGATTGGTTATAAACTTACCGTCACTGTAATCATGCATTTGATCCATTAAGCTTGGTGAACAATGGAACAATGGAACTATTGGCCTGGATGATAACAAGTTTGAGTGATCAACTAAGTTGTATCCTAAGTCCATATTAACTAATGATCAGCCAATTGTTAGTTTAATAGTGGGCTAAGGATAGAGGAGACTAGGCTGTGATCAGAGGATCCTGGCGTTCTGTGGCTTTTGTCTAATTTCCCTTAACTATAAAACTCCCTTCTTGACTATTGAATAAAAGATTGATATTACATACTTCAACTTTATTATATGCAATAGACTAGATACTTCTCTTGACCTAAAATTTAGTAATCAAGGAATTGTATTTTGAGTTAAGCTAAGCAACTAACAACTCTAAGGAGAAATACAACATTGGTGCTCACTTGTAGCATGCAACGTTCTGATGATAACTGCCGCTCTGCCAGGGACTTGTCTTTTGTGCGGGGAGTTGATGGAGATAACCTTCTCCACGCTTTTCTGCGCCATCTGCAGGACCACCCTGATGGGTTATTCACGGAGATCAATTGCCTTGCTGGAACAAGGGATGGTCTTCCTAGCAAGTTCATGGTGTTTGGTCAGTTTATGACTGACGTGCAGCATCCCTGGCTAATAGAGGACCAGTCCTCTTTTCATCTTGATGTCCCAGTACCTCTGGAGGTAGATGGGAATGTAGAGCCCACCCAGCAAGAGCTGGAGCAAGCTATTAACGGGATGGACCGAGGTGCGTACCAGAATGGGGAAGCCCACAAGAAGCTCGCTGTACTCCCTTTGTATGGCACCACAGCCAAAGAGAAATTTTGAAACTTCACAGGGATAACTCCAAACCAGCTTCAAATTCAGATGAAAACAATCAAACAGGCTAAGGAGTATATTCACAGTTTTGAACACCCTGCCATCTGTCACAATTGGACCCACCTAGGATATCAGCTATCCCTGATCTTGCATCAGGGAAACTTGATAAACAATCAGAAGGCTTTCCTTCATTGTCTATATGAAAAACTTACAAGCTCTATGGCCAACATTAGCCACCAGTTGAATCACTTGGCAATTCATCAGAACTTCACAGCAAACTGATCAATACAGCTTGAGGAACGTCTGACCAACTATGTGTCCACAATGATTGGAGTTGTGCTGAAGCACAAGGGTTTGGACAACAACTGGCTAGGCACAGTAACCCATTATGTAAAAGGTGTGGAGTCCACCTTCTGCTACCTATGTAGCAAGGTAAAGTTGCTTGGCCGCTCTGTAAGACTGATAGAAGACAGAGTTGCAGCAGAGGACAATAAGGAAGTTACCACCATTATCCAACAGGACATGGAGGAGCTATCCAAACATGTCAGCAAAATTGACAAGGGCCTTTGACAATCCCTCTTGGATTGTAATCAGTTCAATGTGGAAATCCCCAAATTGTTAAAATTAATCAACCACAATCACAATTGCACAGAAGATATTTGTGTTAACCTGACAGCATTAAGCAACAACTATTGGGCTATGCATGAAAAGACCAATGTAACGTTTGAAAATCAAGATTCACAGATGGAGAAACTCAAAGACAAACTACACGCAGCTAATTGCACAATAAAAGACCTGGCGCAAGAAATATGCTTGCAAGGCAGCAAAATTCTGCAGCTACAAGGACAAGTAGAGCAGTTACTTCAAGTTTACTCCAGTCAAACTTTTTTGGAAACAGGGCCACAGAGGACCACAGTTAGAAGTCAAAGCGCCCTGTCCACAGCCAGTCAAACAATGTCAGAAGATTGTCGCTCTTTTCATAGTTATGAGAGCAATGAAGACAACATAGGCAGCACCATGAGGAAGGTCTATGTAGCAGAACCATTCCTAGATAGTAGCATGACACCTTTCCCTGGCGCTGCTGCCTCCACTTCCAGGACTAGCAACAATGCCAGAGACGCGGCTTCAGAAGCACGTTTTTGCGCTGTGACCCAAGGAAATGTCTCACCACCTCCCAGAAGAAGCTATAACTTTAGCACTTCTACTGTTATACCAAATTTTAAACAAACAAACTTACCAAAGTTTGATAAGAAAGCCAACGTCCACATGTTCCTCCAACTATACAACAACTCTATGTACGGGGCAGACAACACTATGAAGAATGCGGCTATCTTTAATTGTTTGGATTTGGAGACCCAGACCATCATAATGCCGAGACTTCCAGAACAGGGCTGGACTTATGAGAATGTATCCAGAGCCCTCATTGCAGAATTTGGCAGTGAAGAAGCCTTATTTTGCCAAAAAATAGAGTTCACAGAAGGAAGGATAAAAAGGGGAGAAAGCCTAATGGAGTTCTTGGAACGCTTTTACTTGGAAGCACAGACACTAGTCTCCATGGGAGCCGCCACTTTTGTTGACGTAAAAGGAGCACTTCTTAACTATGTACGCCCAAACAGAGAGCTTTTGATTGCTCTCAAGTCTGGTATATATAGTGCAAGAACGGTCCCTGATCTCATGCGTCACTTGGGATCTTTTAAGGAACAGTTCAAAGTCCCCTTTCTGGATTATAATAAAGCCACTTAATCTTCTTCTACAGACTCCAAGGGTAGGACTTGGGATAAGGACTCTCCTAGGAAGTCTACAATAGTAGCCACGCCCTCAGCCAACAACACAATCAACAACCGCACCTGTTACAAGTGCAGGCAAGTAGGGCATCTTTCCAGAGACTGCAAGCAACCCAAGGCAAATGTGCGCCACTTAAACCAGGAGGACAATGTGGAGGATGAGCATGACAGCAAGGATGAAGAAGATGACGGAGAAGAAGACAGTGAAGAGTCAAAAAACTGCTAAGCAGTCAGGTTGAGGAGAAACCCCTGACTACTAGTAGTTCCCGACCCTCTCCACCTATTGAACCTAGACCCCAACACTCCTGACCACAACACTGGCCTGTTGGACCAAGAAGCCTGCCCTGAAAGATACATGCCAGATAAAGAGGAAATAAACAAAGACTTGCTACATAGAGTTTTGGCTGTCAATGCAGTCACAAGGAAACAAGCAATATGCACAGAGAGTATGCCTTCTAAGGAAGCTGTTGACACCATCTCTATACCATATGCGGAACAACTTTGTATGCCATACACTGAGGTCACTCAAAAGAGTGATAGCGTCAAAAAGTTGTCTCAACTACTGAGGTTGGTACAAGTCTCTACAAATTTGGATACTTTGATATCTTTGAAGCCCGACCTAATGACTGCGCTGGAGTCATTCCTTGCCCAGTTTAAAGGATTGGACATTCACAAGGTTACCAAAATTACCTCCCCTCATTATGGAGAACGTCATGATTGCACTTACATTGAGCTGGTGATTCATAAGCTTTGGATAAGGGCAATTCTGGACTCTGGAGCTCCAGGAAACATTGTGTCAACCAGGCTAGTAAAAAAGTTGAAAATTGCGCCTGATTTAGACTACAATGAGGAATTTGGCACTGCAGGACCAGACAAGAATAAGGCGTTGGGAGCCTATTTGTCTTTACCACTCTGTTTTGGTAAATTGGTGGTAACAGCCCCGGCAATAGTGTTGCGCAACAAGAGCTATGATATCTTAATTGGTACCAGCTTCATGGCAACCTACGGAACCATCATCAATCATCAGGATAGCACCTTTAGCATTTTGGGCCACTCAGTACCAATGTTCTATCATGGTGATGGACCTAGAGACCTTCCTGCTAAGAAAATACATTATATTAATATGGAATATGCCAATGGGGATATGCCAGTAGCATACACCTTGCGTCAACGGAAAATCAAGGTTCTACCTCTGGCCACTAAGGAGTACAAAGGGATTCCCTTATATTCCTCTAGCAGATTCTCCATTCAGATTGTATCTCAGGTGATTCATAATACAGGTCTAAGCCTCATTTTTCCTAAAGGTATGCATGGTGAAGTATTTGGACTCCACAATGGTTTGCAGCTGGAACCCTGGATCCTACCTGGCATTGTCATGCCTTCAGCAGAAGAAATCCTAGTACTTCTAGGAAACCTCTCCAATAAATTGCTGATGGTGAAGAAACATCAAATTCTAGGCTACATGAATCTGGAAGAGAACTCTGGACTTATGGATGCCACTCCATTTGGTGAGTTCAGTGAATTTGCACTACCTTGCAACCAACTGAACGTTCTTTTGCTCATTCCACACGAGTCTTTAAATGGACTTACTGAGGATCAGAAGGACCAAGCTATGCAACTCTTTGAGAAGTACAAGGACGTCTTTACAGAGAACAACCATGACCTAGGAAAAGCTCTGGGAGTTGAACACATTTTGGATACGCAAGGTACTGCTCCTATACGCTCCAGGCCAATAAGACGTAGTCTGGCCAACCAAGCCATTGGCAATGAAGAACTACAGAAGTTACTTGCATCTGGCCTCTTGGTGCCCAGCAAGAGTCCTTGTTCCTCCCCTTTGCTAATTGTAAAGAAAAAAGATGGGTCAACCCATGTAGTAATGGACTATTGCAAATTGAGCTCTGTTACAAAAAAAGACTCTTATCTGTTGCCTCACATAGATGACACATTGGACAAGCTAGGTGGTGCAAAATACTTCAGTGCAATGGCCCTGATCAGCAGATATTGGCATATTGACCTTCCAAAGTCCGACCAGTAAAAGTGTGTCATTATTGCAGAACAAGGCCTCTTCTAACCTACCAGGATGCCACAAGGACTCGCAAATGCTCCTGCAACTTTCCAAAGGGCCATGGATTTTGTGATGAGAGACCTCAAGTTGACTTGCATCCTGGTTTATCTTAACAATATTAACGTCTTTTCCCGGACTTTTAGTCAGCATTTAGACCGCTTGGAGGCAGTATTCCAGCATCTGATTGCTGCCAACCTCAAGTTAAAACCAAGAAAGTGTAACTTCTTCAAGGAACATCTGGAATTCATTGGTTACATTATCAGTAAGGATGGCTTGCAGCCTGTTCCTGCTAAGGTCAAAGCTATCACACACATGCAAACGCCTTCCAACAAGAGAGATGTTCAGGTGTTTTTAGGGATGATTGGCTATTATAGACACTTTATACCAAACTTTGCCAGCCTAGGAGGGCCATTATTTCACTTGTTAAAAAATGACGTTGAGTTCTTATGGACAGAAGGATGCCAGAAAGCCTTTGAGGACTTGAAGGCCACTCTAGTAACAGAGCCAGTACTCTCCTACCCTAACTTTTAGCGTCCTTTCATTGTACATACAGACATTAGCTTGACCGCAATTGGCACGGTTCTTTTATAGCTAGACAATAATGATCAAGACCATCCTGTAGACTATTGCTCCCGCACACTGAATATTCACAAACAAAACTATACAGTCACAGAAAGAGAATGCCTGGCAGTCATTTACTCTTGTCAACAATTTAGAGTGTACCTGCACAGAGTACACTTTACAGTGGTAACTGATCATGCATTGCTCAAATGTTTAAAGACCCAGAAGGACCCAGAAGGACGTTTGATACAATGGGCTATTAAGTTACAAGCCTATGATTACGAGATAATCCATCATGCGGGGGCCATACACCAGAACGCTGACTGTCTTTCCCGTCTTCCTACCATAGCTCTGGTCTCCTCAGCAGCAGACAAACTTTACAACAAACTGATGCTGAAGCCTTCTATGTGGGGTAAGAGCCGCTCAAGATTCAGAAAATTCTGAAGTCCCTTGTGGTGGACACCTGCGTCAAGGATAATCAGCTTTTCAAGTTGTATAAAGAGAAGTGGCTACCATACATTTGCCCATCTTTACGTACGGATGCAGTAGTATCAGATCATTGTACTGTGGATCATGGTGGTATCCATAAGACTCTCAATCTTCTACAGCAGCATTGCTACTGGGAAGGTATGCACTTGGATGTAGCAGAAACTCTGGCCGCTTGACATGACTGTACAATAGAGCAACCAAAAGACTTGCGCTACCAACACCAACTAATCCAACCTGGCTTTGTGTTCCACACTGTTGCCATAGACATAGTAGGTCCTCTTCCACTGACCGCCAGCAAGAACAAGTACATTATTGTAGCAGTAGACCAGCTGAAAAAATGGGTAGAAGCAAAAGCAATTGCAAATCAGTTGGCGCTGACCACAGCCAAGTTCATTTTAGAGAATATCCTCTATAAACACGGCTGCCCGCAAACACTGCTGACAGATAATGGGACCAACTTCATGGGATACATGATACCCAGACTGAATAAACTTATGAGCATCTGTGGTACCCTGTCAACACCATACCATCCCCAAACAAATGGAATGGTAGAAAGAACAAATGAAAGCCTGGTACAGATCTTAAGGAAGCTTAGTCATCAGCACAAAACGGAATGGGATACATATCTTCCAGCAGCTACCTTTGCGTACAATATAGGGCTACACAGAGCTACTGGAAAAAGTCTCTTCCAGCTTCTTTATGGTCAAAAGCCAAGTCTTCTGCCACATCTCTACAGTTTAGTTAAAACTAACAATCCTCTTACCCCCAATGCTTATTTGAAGAGACTAGCACAGACTCTAATCAAGTTAAAGTCTGAGGCGTACTCTATCAACTTAGCAACAAAGGAGAAAGATATGGATTGTGCAACAAAAACCCAACCTGATCTTCCTGCATACAAAATAGGAAGCTTGGTATACTTCTACAGCAATTGAGGGTACAGTTACAAAAGTAAACTTGCCTCATTATGACAAGGTCCTGTCAAGGTAGTCCAGAAAGTGGGAGTAGATAGTTATACTCTCAAGGATCTGGAAACTGGCCAACTGATCACTTGAGACCATGTGCAGTATATGCGCAAGGCTCCAAGTGATTGAGCATAAACCCCTTTATGGATAACAATTCAGAAAAAAAAACCTAATGAAAACAGTCCATGGGTTTTTATCCTTTTTGCATCAAGAAGTGATAAAGCTTATAGTAAGAAGAAATGTAGGGTTAAGCAACAGGGTCTTTATTGAGATACTGTTGCCTCTAAACCCAGACGCAACTGGATAAGGACTTTTGCAATGGCAGCATAGGTCATCCAAACACTGGGTAGCCAACGGAATGCAAAGGGAAGAAATGGGGAATCATTGACGGGAAGGAAACTGACACGGTTAATGCCAATAAAATAAGGAAAGGCAAGCCCAAGCAAGATGCACTCCCAGAGAAGGCTTTCTTGCTGGGCATATTCCTCAGGTGTTTTGCCTCCTACTGAGTACAGGACTCCCAACAACTATTTGATGTATTCAGGCATGTAGTGGAGTCTTTGGTGATATACAACCTTGGAGCCACTAAGTACCAAGTTCCCAACCAGCGCCATTGATTGTCTGCTACCTGCTCAATTGTAACTTAGGAGCTCCAGTGCAGTACCCATTGCTCTTTGCAAGCAGTATTCATGACTATCTGAACCATGCCACAAGGGCGCTAGGCCAACAGCAGATCTAGGATCAGACCACACTGTAAAGACCAGTTCAAGAAGCTTGAGAGCACAAGAGATCTGATTGTCTGTCAAGTATACCTCATCATAGGAGAAGTCCTGAAGGCATATCTGAGCATACCTTACGAGTTTCAAATGGGGTACACGCAAATGGATATTATTCCCTGCTTCAAGTCATTTTGTTGAGATTACATAAGGATTCTTGAGGGCCAGCATAAGAGTAGACCACATAATCACTGGGCCACGGAATTGGAGTATGGGAAACTTCTCCCAATACAGATGAGTAGCAAGGTTGATATAAGAACCTTGGCTATCTTCTCAGACTATTATGGGAGTATTGCTCATCTCATTTTCATTCAGAGTTTTAATTATCTTGATTAAAGTTGGAGCTTGTTCCTCAATATTATCTGTTGGGGCAGTGGAAGCTGTCTTACTCCTGCTACCACGACTTCTTTTCTTGGCAATCATTGAAAGCTGAGTGGACGTGGGCATACCAGAGTCTTGTGTTCCTGACTTACTTGGAGAGATACTGGGCTGGTATGAGGCTGTACTGGGGAAACTAAAAAAGGCTGTATCTATCTTGCCTCCTAAGATTTTGGTAAATTCATCTTCATCCAAAGCTAGAATAGGTGAGTAATTGTGTGTGGTTGCAACTGGAACTTCAGGTATTCCCTTTTGAGCTCGGTTGATCCTT
This sequence comes from Entomophthora muscae, assembly GCA_014839935.2. Taxonomy (NCBI): domain Eukaryota; kingdom Fungi; phylum Entomophthoromycota; class Entomophthoromycetes; order Entomophthorales; family Entomophthoraceae; genus Entomophthora; species Entomophthora muscae. The sequence continues at coordinate 65,342 of QTSX02002983.1, read as the reverse complement.
GGTTTGGATACATTGGTATAATGCACCACTGGTTTTTTATTCCTCTTTGGGCAATTTACCATACTAGAAAAGGTTAAAAGTCTTTTACAGTAACGTCTAGTTTAGTGGGGGAAAATGTTGTGAAGTGATTGGTTATAAACTAGCCGTCACTGTAATCATGCATTTGATCCATTAAGCTTGGTGAACAATGAAACTATTGGCCTGGATGATAACAAGTTCAAGTGATCAACTAAGTTGTATCCTAAGTCCATATTAACTAATGATCAGCCAATTGTTAGTTTAATAGTGGGCTAAGGGTAGAGGAGACTAGGCTGTGATCAGAGGATCCTGGCGTTCTGTGGCTTTTGTCTAATTTCCCTTAACTATAAAACTCCCTTCTTGATTATTGAATAAAAGATTGATATTACATACTTCAACTTTATTATACACATTAGGCTAGATACTTATCTTGACCTAATCTTTATTAATAGAAGAATTGTATTTTGAGTTAAGCTAAGTAACTACCAACTCTAAAGAGAAATACGGCAAACTCAAATTGCCAAATCCAAAAACATGAACAGATGATGATCCCTCATTGTGGATACCTTGTTTTGGCACTTGACTCATTACCAGGATCAAGCCACCTCCTTCACAATCTAGCTGTGTGATCAACACAATCATGTTCCTGTTATCCTTGATTCACAATGACTATATAATCACTATCTCTCAATAAAAATTATTATCTAGCTTCTAAATATTTTTCCCCTTGTAGCTCTGCTAAAACAGCACAGTTACAGCATTGGTAGCACAGGTAGGTTGTCCATCCTACCTTATCTTGAAAAATTCTGCCTGTTGCCTGCACACGCCGCAGCCAATAACTCCTTGACAGAATTATGTCTGGCCTCCCACTGGACTGGACCCCGTACACCCCTGGTACCAAGATACCCAATGGTTTTGTCCTGTACCAGAATACAGTGATTCCACTACCCGCCTTCAACACCATGTCTGAAAAAGGGTTCTTTCAGGCTCCCTCCTCTATTCCGCAATCAACCAACAAAAACACCATGCCTGTCTATGTAGCCCAAAGACCGTGAAGCGCTGCCTTGGAACCTTTTGCCAGGGCCAACAACGGCAATGCTGCCCCATGGATCCAGTCCGCCCAGAGCAAACCGGCCCAGATGGAATGCCTGCAGCAATTTTGGATTGCAGAAATCTCCATCTGCCTGACCCACAACACTGGCACCTTGTGTGACAAGTGGAACAAAGAACACGCCAACAAAAACTGGGATATCTTCAAGCAAGACTTCTTGACAAGGTTTGTGCTTAAGGACACGGTGCTCATGATCATATGCCAAGTAAAGAACCTAACCCAGACAGGCCCTGTGAAGGAACTCACCCACGCCTGCAAGGAACTCCAACTTTGTGCACCATCTGAAATGGCCTTTGACACCCCAGCTACACATCTCATGTACTATGACGCCCTTAAGTTGCATGTAATGAGACACGTAAACCTGGACCAAGTGACCAACCTACAAAGCCTGTACCGCAAAGCGGAGAAAGCAGAACAAACATCCAACGCCCTCCATAAGGCACAGACTGGAAAACAAGAGAGACCCAAGGATTCCCACACAGGCAGGCGCTCCACTCAACCACCCCCTGGAAGCAACAGGAATAATACCAACCATAAACCCACAAGCTCAAACAGACATGGGAATGGAAACAATGGCCAGACAAATTATACTCATTTCCGTATCACTGCCACGCAAGGCAATCAAGATGAGGGAAAAGCCTGGGGAGAGCATTAAGCAAGCCAAGCTCTCCCCACACAACTCCCAACTTTCCCAATGATGAGTACCAGCCCAAGAACATGGACCAATGTTGTCGTGAATGTAGCTAATCACATCATTTCAATTTTTGCCTTTGGTGGGCCATTTTGAGGATAAATCTCTCACCTTTGCTTTTGCCTCTCAAAATGAGTTGATGACTGAATCAGGAAATACAATTGTTTGGTTTCTTGATCCTGCGCAACTCACTTGCCCCACTAATGCTGGTGGCAAGTGATCCTACTGTCCATGTACTGTTTTGGGGTAAAGCTACACAGTATATGTTCACTATCTTTATACCCAATAAATCTTAAGCTCTATTCACATTTTTGTCTTTGTGTCTTCTGTACTTCTGCGCCTCTCTCTAGCCACAACTAGTAGAGATTATTCTTCCAGGGCCGCAAGGTAAACACATTTGTCTTCCCTGTCATCTAACCAAGACTTAGTACAAATCCAATCCTAAGGTTAGGATTTCCTGTTGTGTGTCTGTGCCGCGCCTCAGAACACAACAAAAATGGTGCTCACTACAGGGGCTGTAAGCCCCTTGGTTGTCCCCTTTGCATCCACGTTTTCAGGTCCTTTGCCTCCACATATACAAGAGTCAACTTCACCTGAAATTACCAGTCCTCCTATTGAAGAGGACAATGTCAACCAGCCTATTACCCCCAGGATACTGAACCTCAGGAATGGTCTTTACCTAGTTGCTTACCCCATGGGTACCTCTGACTTAGAACAAGTCATGTTGGTAGCCCTTGGGATAGCCCGTGAAGAAGCCATCTCTTGCTTTTGGTTGCAGTTTGGTTGGACTGAATACTACAAATTAATTGTGGCTCCTCAATTTCCACAACATCTCCTCTCAGCGGCTGGCTCTACTGAGCACTTACTATCATCCTTTGTGCAGCCTGCCTTGGCCCACCATCAAATGGTGTTGGGGCTCCACGTCCAAGAAATCTTGTCTCTGCAAGCTGTGGTTACTCATCACTAGGACCAGTTTGCTGCCTATCAACAGTGGATTCATTCCCTGTTTTCATTGGTATCTGATAATCAACGCAACTCTGTCACCTCCCAGGCCTGTTTGGTTAATTCTATTGAACAAATGTGCCAGTCTATCCCCAAATATGTGAGAGAACGTCTACACAAGTTTCACCAGCTAGAACAACCCTGGCAAGCTCAGGTGGATTCCACCTTAAACGCTTATCTCACTGACTTTGAGAAACTTGTGCAACAGCCCAATGCCTTCAGTATATATTCCTTTGAGAAGCTACAGCAGGTAGTGGACTTTGCTGCTAGTGGCCTTAATGAACTCAGTACCGCATTTGAGCAAGAAAGAGTGGCCACTGTTGCTGCCATAGCCAAACTACAGAGTCAAGTAAATGAGCTATCTACGCCCAAGCCAGATGTTCCGCCCTCTCCCCCTTCTGATGACTTGGTGGATAGGGAGAAGAGAATATGGGACGCCATTCAAGAACTACGTTCAACTACTTGCAGTCAGGGACGTCCTGCTGAGGCGCCTCAACCTGACCCCCAGGTTCTTGAACTGACTATCCAAGTTGCAGAGCTACAGGAAGAACTTGCCACCATACATGAAATGATGGCAACTGCTGCTAGTCTAGTTGGGGTTGTCAATGAAGATAGCTGCTGCCCTGGTTTATCTGGAGCACCTTGAATCCAATGCGCTAGGGAATTAATTGCCCTAGCTAACAAGGTGGATCAATTGAAACGGGACCACACTGAGCTGGATAGAGATGTACAAGAAATGAATGAAGTAATTGAATCTGTAAATGATAGATCCGCCCCTTGCCGCTCAGTGGGGCCATCTCTTACTTCATGTCTGGCTGAACTCTCCACAATAGTGACCACCCAAGGTCAACGCTTAGATACTACTGCACAACAGACCACTCAAGCTGTCAATACTGGGGCCTGTGCTGTTGAGACTCTTAACACCCTTGAAGAAAGTGTTTGCCAGCTATGGGCTAGACAACCCCCCCTTGGAATCTGAGGCAGAGTTTTCCCTGCATATCAATGTGCTTGATAGCAACAATGGTGACCCAACTCCAGAAACCCACTTCAAGTGTACCTTTAAGCAAGTCTTTGACCCCAGAACCTCGACCATTGCAGCTTTCCTAACTATCTATGAAACTGCCATGTGAAGAGCCTCAGATGATGTCAAGAAGGAACACATTCTGACCTGTCTACACCCAACCTGCCAAGAGGTAGTTGTGCTAGAACTACCCTCCATTGAGACGTGGGAAGATATGAAGCAGCTTCTGATTGATGAGTTTGGTGGTGGCCTTAGCCTGGAAGTAAAGAAGGATGCCTTCATGCATATTGCTTATAAGCCTAAAGAGACACTAGCCAAGTTTTCAGACAAATTCTACATGGAAGGACAGCAACTGATTACAAGCAGACAGTTGACAGCCCATGAAGCCTACATGGCTTGCGCTCAAGCCCTCAAGGTTAACCAACTTCTGTGCCTTCACTTCAAAGCCCATAAGGCTATGTTCTCTTCCATGAAGAGCATAAAGGAGTTGTTGCAAGATGTTGTGTTTGGCTCTAGGGGACAACATCCTGGAGGACACAGCGGGAAATCTTTATTACAAAAGATTTGAGGTTCAAAGCAAGCCTTAAGGTTAGCCTTCAGGGCAAAATTAAGGGCATGTTCCTTAATTTCCTGGAAAACAAGATGTAAAAGTCCTTTTGTCATAAAGGACAGGAAAAGCTTGAAGATTCTAAAAGCCAACGCAAATGTGGATAAACTTAAACTTTATTGGGAATAAAGATTCTACTTTAAATAGTAGACAAAGGACGGAGATCACTCAATATGTAGACAGAGTGGCTGAGGGGGTCACGCTGGGATGAGGTCATACCAGGATCAACCACATACAGGTAAAATAATCTGGAATGGGTGGATATTGAACCAGACCCATTTGCAGAAGGCAAGGAATTTCCAAACTTGAATGTAAAACCAGATAAATCTTTGCAACTATCAATATTCAAAGGGCAAATCAAAATAGCATTAATAGCGTGATTTACGACATCTTCCCCCTCAAGATTGGACAGAGGGAGTTGATACTTGTAAAGGAATTTGGAGTGGACGCAGGCAAAGAGATAGCCAGACAATAGTAGCTTCACAGTGTACTTGACGCCCTTCTTGAAGGTAACCTCACAGGGCCCAACCCAGAGAGAATCCAGCTTGTGGGCTCTACCACCTGTACAATTCTGGTAGTAGAGAACTAGGTCGCCTACTTGGTATTTGGGGAGGGGGGCTCTAGCAGCATTGGACGGAGAGAGCTCCAAAGCCTTAACCTTATAAGCAGTGGAGTAGGCGGTTGCCTGGATGTCAATGATACGGTTGATTAGGTCTTTCACGTGGGTCTCAGGATTTGCAGATGTATCATACTCAATCAAAGGAGGTCCCAAGATTGAGGGGGTAGTGGCCTCACGTCCATAAAGCATGGCAAAAGGGGATTGACCAATCACCCAATGTCTACTAAGGCAGTAGGCAAAGAGGGCGGCAGGGAAGAACAAGTCCAAGTTGGCAGCTTCAGAGAGCATGAGTTTTCTCATAATGGATACTAGGGTGGAGTTTCCTTGTTTGACAGTTCCATTGGTGGAGGGATTATATGGCGCAGAGAATGACTGATGAGTCCCCATAGCTTCAACAATAGAGATGATGAGGCAAGCATTAAAATTGGTACCATTATCTGAGAGCAGGACTTGAGGGCAGCAATGTTGATAGAAGATATCTTGCAACAAGAAAGTAGCTGTGGTCCTATCTGTTATATCTTTTGTTGCTCTGGCTTTAACCCATTTTCTAAAGTGGTCTATAGCAACCAAAATTAACCAACATCCTGACCTAGACCAGGGGAAGGGCCCAACAGCGTCAATACTCACTGTATGAAAGGCATGTTTTGGAGGGATGAGTTGGAACTGGTGTTGGGAAGGACAAGGACGTTGGAGTTGACAAGAATGGCAGGAGGTAAGGAGATCAGGGTCAAGAGGCGCATGTTTTCCCAGTAGAAGTTTTTGCACAACCATTCATGAGTCTTGGCTATACCTCCATGGCCAGTATCAATGTGAGCCTGGAGGAAGATGGCTATCCTTATACTGGGGCGAATGTAAGGTAGGTAGGCATTGTTAACCTTTTTGAAGAGTTGTCTATCACAAATTATGGTGTCCTTGGATAGGGTCTGTAGAGCTAGGCGGATATATTTGGACTTAGTGGTCCAAGAGTCAGGATACCCTATTAGCTTATATAGGCAATCTGCATCAGCAGAGTGGATAGCAGGATTGGCATCCTTGACAGGCCATCAGTGTTCTGATGTTGGGCCCCCAGACGGTGTACCACAGTGAAATTGTACCCTTTCAGATGTAGAGCCCAACATGCTAACTGACCTTCAGGTTTCTTTAGCTGTTGTAACCACTTGAGAGAGGAGTGATTGGTGACTACTGTGAAGTGGGTTCCATAGATGTAATGCCAAAACTGTTTCACAGCATGCAGTACAGCCAAAAATTCCTTCTTGGTAACACTGTAGTTCTTTTTGTGCTTATTAAGGACCCTTGATGAGTAGGTTACAGGTCAATCTACACCTTCATTGTCAAGTTGGATAAGGATAGCACCCACAGCTACTCCACTAGCGTCAGTATAAAAGATGAACTCTTTATCATAATCAGGATAGACTAAGATAGAAGCCTCCTTGAGCTTGGCCTTCAGCGCTTTGAATGCTTGTTGTTGGCTGTCAGTCCACTTAAAGGGGACATTGTGTAGCAGTTGGACGAGGGGTTCACTCAGTTCAGCAAAGTCAGGGATGAATTGTTGGTAGTAGCCCATCATACCAAGGAATACTTGTACCTCTCAAAGATTTGTGGGAGGTAGCATCTTGTCAATGGCTTCCACCTTGTTATTCATGGGGCAGATTCCAGTCTGAGTGACTTTGTGTCCTAGAAACTCAAGACGTTCCTTGAAGAAAGAGCATTTAGAGGGTTTGAGTTTCAGGCCAGCTTCACGGATCTTAACAAAAACAGCCTTGAGATGCTCCAAGTGATCAGTAAAGGTGGCGCTGAATACAGTAATATCATCAAGGTACACAAGGACACAAGAGAGTTTTAGGTCTCATAAGATGGAGTCCATAGCCTGCTGAAATGTGGCAGGGGCATTGCATAGTCTCTGGGGCATAGGAGTGGGTTCAAAGAGACCCTCTGACGTGATGAGCGCAGCCTTTTCTCAATCTTCAGGTGATAAGTTAACCTGCCAGTACCCTGAAGTCAGATCCATGGCCAAGAAAAACTTGGAACCACCCAGTCTTCTTAAAGTGTTGTTGATTCTGGGCAAGGGGTACAAATCTTTCTTAGTGAGAGAGTTCAGGCGGCAATAATCCATTAAAATGTGGTATCCCCCATCTTTCTTCTTGAGGATCAGTAATGGGAAAGCCCAAGGACTTTGGAAAGGAGCCAGTAACCCAGCGTCCAGAAGCTGCTTGAGTTCTTTAGACACCTGAGCATCTTCCACCCTACTACAGCGGTATGGTTTAGCACAAAAAGGAGGCGCATCCCCAGTATCAATCTGATGGATGACTCCCTTAGCTAGGCCATAGTCCGTAGGTCCAGAGGCAAAGATGTCACTGAACTGATTGAGTAGGTCCAATATGTCCTTTTGCTGAACAGGAGACAATTGGGGGAAATCAGCAGCAGGGAACAAGGAGAGAACTTGCAGTTCATCTTCAGGTAGGTTGAATATATTGAAAGTTCCAAAGGGGTATAGGGAGGATACTTGTTCTGCTTCAAGTATCCAACCATGACCTAAAACCTGACCTCTGGTTACTTGCATGGGCAGGGCCGTCAGGTTAGCAAGCAGTAATTGTATAGGTTCCTTGTGAGTTTGGTCTAAAATCCCCGGACATAGGCAGGGCTTGGTACAACTTAAGGATTCAGGTGAGTAAAGCTCCAAGAAGGACTTTTCAGGCAACTCATAGGAAATCTGGGAGTCAATCACTCATTGAGAGCCCAGGGGGATGGTGATAGCGGCTGGCTCTAGCAGGGGCACCCCTTCTTCTGCAGGGCAGGAAGGAAGAGGGGCACACATTTTGGAGGAGTGAGTCCTATACTTGAGTGAGAAGATACCCGTAGGGTACTCAAGCACGCAAGTTTTAAGACGTTTGCCTGGGAGGTGCAGAGGTTCCTCAAAAATCAAAGTAACTTCATATCCCAAGAGAAAAAGGTATTCATCTCATAATTTTACAATTCCTTTATATTCTCAGAGGAACTGAGTACCAACCAAGAGGACATTGCTTTTGTTCTCTAGGACCAATGCAGGGGAGGCAATAAGGAGTTTCCCAAACCTCATGGGTAGAGCAGAGTAGGCACCAATGGCTTGAGTTTGGGCCATGCCAGCTGTGCCATACAGCTGTGTGTAGTTGAGGTCAGGGGCCAACTTAAGTTTCTTCATTAGCTTAGAAGATACCACATTGACAGGGGGACCCGTGTCCAAGATGGCCTTAATTTTGACCTTTTGGATTGATACTTCCACGTGGGTTGTATCTTTCCCAAAGGGAGGCAAGACTGCTAACACATCCTGTGCAGCCTCTAGCTCCTTTTCCCATTTGGCCAGCATACACCGTAATGCAGGGATTTCTTTATACACAGTCTGTAGTGGAAGAGATATGGTTACATTGTGGAAAAGAGCTTCAGCTAACTCTGCTGCTTCCTCAGAAGAGTCAACCAAGACAGGTGGTCAGTGGGCTTGACCTAGGTAAGGGCAAGCCACCATGGATTTAGCTTCACTTGTAGGTACCTGGGAAGTGGTGGTAGTCTTCCCAGAGCAAAGCTTGTAGGGTACAGGGATAGTTTCTGGAACAACCAGGACAAAATAGCCATAACTATCAGAGCCTTCACTATTAGAATTGTCAGGCTCTGAATCACTGGAAAGGTTGTAAAACAGATGAAGGATAGTTGGGCCAGAGGAAGAGGGAGCTTCCTCATCAAACAGAGGATCAGGGGGAGATGGGGGAGATTGGTCAGCAGAGAGTGTCTTGTGTCTAAGCTGACCTCTCTTTTCCCGCCTGTTCCTTGGGATTGCAACCTTCCACTCAAGGATTAGTCAAGTGCGCAAGTGGTGTCTAATCTGGCCACAGTTATGACAGCCCTGTCTCTTAGCCTGTCCACTAGTACCCAGAGTCATAATGTGTGGCGTACAAGAGGTAGTCCCAGCATTATTGGCTTTATTCTCACGCACCACCTTACCTCCATGTGTCAAGTGCATGTCTTGCAAAAGCGTCTTAATACTCTTCATGGAAGTGAGTGAAGCCTTGTGTGCCTTAAAGTGTAGGCATAGAAGCTGGTTCACTTTCAAAGCATTTGAACAAGACGTGTAAGCTTCCTGGGGAGTTAACTGTCAACTAGTAATTAACTGTTGGCCTTCAATGTAGAAACAATCTGCAAACTCAGCCAGGTTTCCTTGGTTTTGAAAGCAATATGCATAAATGCATCTTTCTTGACTTCCAAGCTGAGGTCTCCTCTAAACTCTTCAATAAGGAGGCGCTTCATATCCTCCCAGGTGACAATAGAAGGGAGCTCAGGGACCACTACTTCTTGGCAAGTGGGATGGAGGCAGGTAAAGATGTGTTCCTTCTTGAGTTTGTCAGTAGCCCTACACATTGCAGTTTTGTAAATGATCAAAAAAGCAGCAATGGTAGAGGTTTTTGGATCAAATATCTGCTTGAAGGTTGGCTTATAGTTTGGGTCAATGGACAAAGACAAGGACTGGCTGTTCTCACCAGGGTTGAGGACGTTAATGTGAGGGTTGCCCTCAAACTTGGATTCAGCAGTAGGTTGTCTTTGCCCAGAGAAGTTGAAGGCTTTCTTCTAAGGTGTCCAAGGTAGAGCTATTTTTCCCACTGATGTCTTGGGCAGTTGTGGCAGCAGTCCCAAATTCATCAATCTTGATTTGTTGTACTGCCAAGGTGCCAGCAATCCCATTGACACGGGTAGCCAGGGAGGTGGCCTGAGTGACCAAGGGGGCGACTTGTCCATTTAGAGTTTCTGTAAAGCGGGAGAGGTTTTGGACCTCTCTTTCCAATGTGTCTTGCCTATCAGCTACATCATTTGTCACTTTGGCAAGTTGATCTAGAGCACGCGCACAGTAGACCCAGGGTTGACCTTCTAAGCCAGGGCAACAACCATGATTGTCATGAGCAGGAGTATTAATGGCTTCACCTTCTTCTTCATCTTCAGATTCAGATGATGAACCTTCAGAATTAGAGAGGCGCTGTCTTAAGCACTTGATTTCACCTTGTAGAGTAGCCACCTGATCAGTGAGGGAGGCAAAACGAGGGTCAGGCATAGGTTTGACTAGAGGGGGAGGTTGCACGGAAGCTTGGCATCTAGTGGTAGCCTTGAGCTTGGCAATGGCCTCCCATACTTTGGTTTCACAATCAGAAGGGGTCCCAACAGGAGGAGCGGGAGGAGTCACCTCAATAGAAGCCACCCAATTGTCCACATAAGTTTGCACTTGGTATAGAGTGTCGCCTAGTGCAGCCTTATCCAGACCATATTGATGCTGCAGGTGACGGCCCCAAGTATTGACATGAGCTCCTATCAATTTGAGTTGTGAGTTGATATGCTCTCTGAATTGATTTAGTTCACTAACCAGAGTCTCAAAATCCTGCCAATGGTTAAACAGAAAAGCCTCAATTTTCTCACGCCAGGATGCCTGATGTTCATCCAATTTGCATAGTCAGTCTTTTATGTATCCAGGGAGCGAGGAACAAAGGGAATTCAGGGAGGTGGTTAAATACTTCTGTGACGCCAACAAGTTGTGCTGGTTGTCAGAAATACAAGCAAAGAGACTATGTGACCATTCTTGGTAGGCCAAATTCTAAGTGTGGTTATTTGAGACGGCAGAGGCTACTGCATCTAGCAGTTGATTCTGAGATCCCAAAGCAAGTTGGTGATGGACTAGGGCAGGTTGGATGAACTGGTTAACCAACACTCCAATAGTATCCATGGATTCCATCAACGCGGGGGGAGACCAAAGTCCAAAAGGAAGGAATACAGGTCTTTGGAGGCGTACCTGGGACAGAGGCCAGGGATAGAGTGCATGGCTACCGTACCAGAGTAAAGAAGGGAGAGGGCAGCAGCACGGGCTTGCTCATAGTTGAGAGAGAAAGCAGAAAGGGGGGCCCACAAGGGCCCAGGAGACAGAACCAATACCATAGGATTTTCAGGAGCATTGGTAATGTCTTCTTCTAGGGGAGGACTAGAAACTTTGGGTTGATCTGGTACTTTGGAAACAAAGGGAGAGGGACCAGAGAATGCGCGTGGGAACAGGGTAACTGATGGGCTTGCAGTCCTGTAGTGAGAACCATTTTGTTGTGTTTAGCTCCAGGGGACGACATCCTGGAGAACACGGCGGGAAATCTTTATTACAAAAGATTTGAGGTTTGAAGCAAGCCTTGGGTTAGCCTTCAGGGGAAAATTAAAGGCATGTACCTTAATTTCCTGGAAAACAAGATGTAAAAGTCCTTTTGGCAGAAAGGACAGGAAAAGCTTGAAGATTATAAAAGCCAACACAAATGTGGATAAACTTAACCTTTATCGGGAATAAAGATTCTACTTTAAATAGTAGACAAAGGACGGAGATCACTCAATATGTAGACAGAGTGGCTGAGGGGGTCACGCTGGGATGAGGTCATACCAGGATCAACCACAGACAGGTACAATAATCTGGAATGGGTGAATATTGAACCAGACCCATTTGCAGAAGGCAAGGGATTTCCAAACTCAAATGTGAAACCAGATAAATCTTTGCAACTATCAATATTCAAAGGGCAAATCAAAATAGCATTAATAGCGCAATTTACAACACAAGATATGCACCTTACCCACTCTGGTGGCGTTGTTAGGGAAAGTTGAGCTGCTTCTAGCTCTGGTTCATCTTTCTGTGGTCCTTGCATTCTTACTATGAACTTTCAGAATCCTCCTTGACGCCAAGGTTGCCACAACTGTGGTCAGATAGCTCATCATTCTTGAGTCTGCACCAATCCGCGGGTTGAAGGAGCTGATCCAAAGGAACAGGCGGGAAAAGAGCAGTCAACCTAGAGGCAGAGACGCTCTTGGTTGAAAATTCTTCCCAGTCTCTTCCAAAACCTCCCTCTATGGCTGAATCTGAGCCTGCTAATAATGAGGCTCCTCCTATCCTCCTCCTGTTTCATGATATCTCTGATGACTCTGACCCGGATGATTCTGATATTGACAACGCTGATGCATATGGGTACTCTGTGCTGGCTGTTCCTGAAACCATTACAGTTCCCTATAAGTTACGCTCAGGAAAGACTACAACTACCGCTAAGCCTTTGCCTGAGGCCAAAGAGATTGTCTTGCGCCCTTACCTCAATCAGGCCAAGAGGTCCCCGTGCTAGTGGAGCCATCAGAAGAAGCTGCTGAGGCTGCTCTGCTGTCTTCAATAATTTATCTGTTTTTCTTTCTCTCCAAACTGTTTATAAGGAGTTCCCAGGATTAAGAGCATGATTGAGAAGTGGGATAAGGAACTAGCAGAGGCTCAAGATATCTTGGCTGTCCTTCCCCCTTTTGGTTGTACTATCACTTGAGTAGAGATATCCATTCAAAAAGTGAAGATTAAGGCTGTTCCAGACACTGGCTTGCCAGTCAACGTTGTATCCTCCAAGATGGTGAAGAAATTCAAACTTGCCCCTGACTTTAATTATCACCAGTTGTATGGTACGGCTGGACTGTCTATGACCCGCACCATAGGGGCCTACTCCGCTCTACCCATGCAGTTTGGCAAGCTTCTCCTAGCTACTCCAGCAGTTGTCTTGGAGAATGAGAGTTACTATCTCCTAGTTGGCACCCAGTTCCTTAGGGAATATAATGGGATAATCAACTTGAAAGATGGCTACCTCTCTATTCTGGGATATGAAGTCCCCTTAATCTTTGAAGAACCAGTAAAAGTTCCGGGGAAATGCCTCAAGACTTGTGCCTTGGAATATCCCACTGGGGTTTTCAACCTCAAGTATTGCACCCACTCTTCAAACATGCAGTGTCCACCCATGGTTTTCCTGCGTCTGAAGGGATCCCCCTCCTAGCCAAGTCTGCTGTCACCATCCCACCTGGCTCCCAGGCCATCCTGGACTCCCAGATATCTTATGAACTACCTGAACGCACCTTCTTGGAGTTGTACTCTCCCCCCCTCCTTAGGACGCAACAAACCTTATCTCTGTCCAGGAATCCTAGATGTCTCTCATAAAGACCCTGTTCAGTTGTTGGTATCCAACCTGACTGCAATCCCTGTGACTGTATCTAGGGGGCAGTTTGTTGGATATGGCAAGTTGTTGGGCGCTCCTGACATCCTGTCTCTTCATCCCTTTGGTATGTTTCAAGATTTTAAACTACCAGAGGATGAGCTGCAAGTCCTATCTTTGTTCACTGCACAAGACTTCCCACAACTGTCCCCAGTTCAACAGAAAGAGGTGCTAGATTTACTAGACCAATTTTCCAATATCTTTGCTAAGGACAGTACCAATTATGGGTTAGCCAAAGGTGTTATCCATCAAATTGACACTGGCAACGCCCCCCTTCTGTGCTAAACCATATTGCTGCAGTTGTGTGGAAGACGCCCAGGTATCTAAAGAGCTCAAACAACTGTTAGACGCTGGGCTGCTGGCGCCTTCCCAAAGTCCTTGGGCATCCCCACTACTCATCTTAAAGAAGAAGGATGGGGGTCATTGTATTGTGATGGACTATTGCCAATTGAACTCTTTGACCAAGAAGGACTTGTACCCCTTGCCATGTATTGATGATGCTCTCTGACAACTTGGAGGCTCTAAGTTCTTCTCTGCCATGGATCTGGCATCTGGATACTGGAAAGTTGACCTATCCCCCAAGGATTGTCAGAAAGCCATGCTCATTACTTCTGAAGGGCTTTTTGAGCCTACTTGCATGCCACAGGGACTTTGCAACGCCCCGGTCACCTTCCAAAGGGCCATGGACTCTATCCTTTGTGACTTGAAGTTGCCGTGTGTCCTAGTATACTTGGATGATATAACGGTTTTCAGCGCTACCTTCACCAATCACCTGGCTCATCTCAAAGAGGTGTTCATAAATATTTGAGAAGCTGGCCTCAAACTGAAGCCTTCCAAGTGCGCCTTCTTCAAGGAGAGTCTTGAGTTCTTAGGCCACAAAGTAACCCAGACAGGGATTTGCCCAATGACTAAGAAGGTTGAAGCCATTGACAAAATGCTTCCGCCCACCAACTTGCAAGAAGTACAAGTCTTCCTGAGGATGATGGGCTACTACAGACAGTTTATCCCTGACTTTGCAAATACTAGTGAACCTTTAGTCCAGCTATTACGTAATTTTCCTTTTGAATGGGCCGCCAGTCAGCAGCAAGCCTTTGAGACCCTTAAACAAAAACTCAAAGAGGCGCCAATCCTAGTGTATCCTGACTATGATAAGGAGATCATCCTGTACACCAATGCTAGAAATCTAGCTATTGGAGCCATTCTGGTCCAACTGGACAACAAGGGTGTAGACCATCCTGTGGCTTATACTTCCTGCGTGCTAAACAAGCATGAGAAGAACTATAGTGTCACAGAGAAGGAGTGCTTTGCTGTGTTGCATGCTGTCAAGCAGTTTTGTCATTACATATATGGCACCCACTTCACAGTTGTCACTGACCACGCTTCTCTTAAATGGTTACAGCAGCTTAAGGAACCTGAAGGGCGCCTGGCTAGATGGGCTCTACTTCTTCAGGGATACAACTTCACGGTACTCCATTGCCCTGGAATTCAACATCAGAATGCTAATGGGCTCTCCAGAATGCATATTCTTGTTCTGCATCCTGCAGAGGCCAACCAATTATACAAACTAATTGGGTATCCTTCTTCTTGGGAAATTGAGACAGAAGAGGTACAACTGGCCTTGTCTAAGCTATCCAAAGATACCCTTATACGCGTCAATCAGCTCTTTAAAAAGGTACGAGACCAGTATCTGCCTTATGTACGGCCAAGTATTTGCCTCTCGTTGGTGTCACAAGCTCATAAAGAAATTGGGCATGGAGGCATTGCCAAGACCTTTGACTGGCTTCAGAAGAACTACTTTTTGGAGAACCTTTGCCTGCTGATCCCAGACAAAATTGCTAGCTGCCACAACTGCCAGCTACAGAGGCCTCAAGCTGCTGCCCACAAGTTCAAATTAGTTCCTCCTCAACATGCCTTTCACACTGTTAGCATTGACGCGGTAGGTCCTCTTCCCCGCTCTTGTTCTGGGTGTTGCTTTATTCTGGTTGCTTTTGATCACTTCAGCAAGTGGGTAGAGGCTTGCCCTACAAAGGACATCACAGCCAAGACAACTGTTGCCTTCCTTTTGCAAGATGTTTTCTACTGTCATGGCTGTCCTCAAGTGTTGCTCTCCAATAATGGGACTAACTTTAATGCCAAGCTAGTAACCTCTGTTATCAAAGCTTTGGAATTGCACCAATCCTTCTCTGCCCCCTACAATTCTTCCACTAATGGGGCAGTTGAACGTTCTAACTTGACACTGGTCTCCATCATGAGGAAGCTCACCTACTTGGACGCTGCCAACTGGGACTTGTACTTACCTGCCGCCCTCTTTGCATACTGCCTTAGCAAACATTGTGTCACTGGGTACTCCCCCTTTGCTATGCTGTATGGGCAAGAGGCTACTACCCCATTGCTCTTGGGGGCCCCCCTGCTTACCTCAGATAAGGCCATGAATCCTGACAACCACATCAAGGATTTAGTCAACTGAATAATCAATATTCAAGCCACTGCCTACACTTCTGCATATAAGACTAAGATGCTTGAGCTCTCTCCCAATAATGCTGTATGCTCCCCCTGCTTGAATTTGATGTTGGTGATCATGTACTTTACTACCAACACAGAGTAGGTGGTTGCGCACATAAGTTGGACTCTCTGTGGATCAGACCTTTAGAAGTGACCTTTAAGTGAGGGTCCAAATACACTGTAAAGCTCCTGTCTAGTGGCTGTCCTTTTGCTCAAGTGCACGCAAAGTTCATTTGTAAATACCACCCCCCCTAAGGCCAATCTAGAGGAGGGCAATGTCATTAATGAAGCTATTCACAGTATTTCAATTTTGCCTTTGGTGGGCCATTTTGAGGACAAATCTCTTGCTTTTGCTTTTGCCTCTCAAAATGAGTTGATGACTGAATCAGGAAATACAATTGTTTGGTTTCTTGATCCTGCGCAACTCACTTTCCCCACTAATGCTGGTGGCAAGTGATCCTACCGTCCATGTACTGTTTTATGGTAAAGCTACACAGTATATATTCACAATCTTTATACCCAATAAATCTTAAGTTCTATTCACATTTTTGTCTTTGTGTCTTCTGTACTTCCGCGCCTCTCTCTAGCCACAACTAGTAGAGATTATTCTTCCAGGGCCGCAAGGTAAACACATTTGCCTTCCCTGTCATCTAACTGAGACTTAGTATGAATCCAATCCTAAGTTTAGGATTTCCTGTTGTGTCTCTGTGCTGTGCCTCAGAACACAACAAATTTCCAATGATCCAAGTACCCTTGGAGGACCCGGTACTGTACACCATTGCTAGACATCCTAATAAACTGATGTCCTATCCTTTCTGTTTTTGCAGTTACACATGCTCAGCACTCCTGGACTTGGGTGCAGATTAAACCCTAGTCAACAGCAGCTTTGTAGATAAGTTCAAGCTAGCCACTAATCCTTTGCAGATTAAAAATGTGGTCCTGGCTGATAAACACCATATTGCCGTGACAAGGGAAAATGCCCCCTTCTCCGTCATGCTCGAGAACCTCCACTCCACCATCCAAGGTCCTGTCATCAACTTCCCAAAGTTTGACATTTTACTGGGGTTAGATTGGTTACAAAAGAACAATCCTCACGTAGACTGGGCGACCTCAGTGTTGACCATTAAGCGTGAAGGTGTCAACCACCAGATCTACCCTGACTCAGTGGACTAACTCCTACGCAATCACATCTTTGTGTGCATCACAGAGACCCTGGACAAAAATGAAAACCTGAAGGCAATTGACTGGGACTCCTGCCAGTACAATATCATACACTTCAAAGATCATCAGGATACCTCCACACCTCAGGATCTTGACATTGTGGCCCACCATCCTGAAATCTTCAAGGAAGCTTTACCCGGGTTGCCCCCAGAGAAACACATTCAACACTTCATCCAACTCAAAGGAGCTGTCCCCGAAGCACGCCCTATCTACAGGCTGACCCCAAACAAAGACAACACCCTATGCGCCTATCTCAAGGAGGCATTAGAGAAAGGACTTATCTGCCCCTCACAGTCTCCTTTTGGGGCCGCTGTATTATTTGTAGCCAAGAAGGATGGTACCTTCCATCTGGTCACAGACTACCGCGCCTTGAACAAAGTCACCATTAATAATTGTTATCCACTACCACTGATTGATGATCTCTTTGATGCCTTGGGAGGAGCCACAGTCTTCTCCAAGATTAATCTTACTGCAGGCTACAGCCAGATTTTTATTAAGGAGAAAGATATCCCCAAAACAGCCTTTCACACTAAATACAGCTCATAAAAATGTGTGGTGCTCAACTTTGGCATGACAAACGCCCCTTCCACCTTTATGACCTTCATGAACAAAGTGTTTTCTCCACACATAGGCAAGCATGCTCTATTCTACCTAGACAACATCATTATCTACAGCCTCTCAGTGGAACAGCACTACAAGGACCTAGAGACAGTCTTTGCTACCCTGGCACAACACAAACTGTTGGCCAAACCCTCCAAGTGCCAGTTCTTCTGCAAGCAATTACCCTTCCTGGGACACATAGTCTCAAAGGACAGCATCAAACCCAACAGTTAAAAGATACAGGCCATCTGCAAGATGCCGTTACCCAAGGATAAGTTGGAACTCCGCACCTTCTTGAGGATGCTGGCCTATGTACGCCGCCTCATACCTGACTGTGGCGTTTTGACTGCCCCCTTATCCACCATAACAGGCACCAAATCCAAGTTTGTGTGGACCCCCCAACAGAACCTCTGTTTTAGATGGCTCAAGAAGTAGCTCACAACATCTCCTATTTGGCAATACCCCAAATGTGACAGGGAATACCAAATGGAAACTGACGCCTCAGACACATCCATTGGGGGAGTACTACAAATCAAAAATAATGATGGTGATTTCCTGCCTGTAGCTTATGAATCCCAAAAGTTGACAGATGGAGAGTGTTGATACCCTATCCACGACAAGGAACTGCTGGCCATCATACACTGCCTAGCCAAATGGTGTTGTTATCTAGAACAACAGGAAGAATTCACAGCATTGACCGACCACAAGTTGCTCATATACTTCAAAACCCAAGCAAATCTATCCTGCCGTCAGGCCTGCTGGATGGAACTCTTGGAGAGATTCAATATGCTCATACAATATAAGCCTGGTCCAGAGCTTGCCATGGCGGACGCACTCTTGCACCTGTACATCTAAGCCACGAGAGGGGAAAATGGGCTTGACCCAGACTGGCCCCTCTTGGTACTACAAACAAAGGACAAGGGTTTCTCTCCTGGCACCACCGACATTATAAAGGAGACAGTCATCAAGAGCAAACATCTATTTGCTGATGTTTACAGGACCTTACACCGTAGAATGACTGATGGAACCACCATACCTTACATCCCTACACATCAACATGTAGACACCATCCTATGTTACCACAGAGACCTAGGACATACCAAAAGCGGCAACCTCTACAAGTTCCATAGGCACAAAGCATGGGGGCCAACCCTATACCAGGATGTCCAGAAAGTTCTAGAGCAATGTGAAGTATGTGAAAAATTTGCAAAAAGCAACAATCCCTCTAAATCTGTACTGCCTATTTGTTCACAACTGCCCTTCAAAGTGTGGGCCCTAGACATTGTAAGACCCATGCCAGGAAAACACAACAAAAAGAAATACATTATCACTGCTATCAACTTTGCCACTGCTGGCTGGTGGCGCAAGCAGTAAGAACTTACAACAGCAATGATGTGTGGCAGTTTATAGGAAAAGAAATCATCAGCAAGTTTGTAAAGCCAGAACTTCTGATGCCTGACAGAGGCAAGAAACTGACCTCTGAAGATGCCAATATTTACCTCACAAAGAATGGGGTCAGACACACAGTAACAATACCATATCATCCTCAGGCCAATTCAGAGTCAAGCAACTAAATGGCAGCTTAGTAAAAGCCCTTGCTAAGCTCACAGCCAGGAGACCTGAGGACTGGTATAAGCAGCTACCAACTACATTGCTTGTATGCTGGACTTGTGTGAACAGATCCACTGGGAAAAGCCCTTTTGAGTTAGTATATGGCACACAGCCTAATATCATCCAAGCATTGTCAGGACTCAAGCTGGAAATACCAAGCAAGGTTCCACCCCACTCAGATCCCCAGGTCATAGAGGCCAATAGCAATCAAACAGAAAGAGAAAACAAGTGTCTACAAAAGATATTTTTCCCCATCCAAAACAGACATGAGGTTGGCAACAAAGTTTGGGTCATGAACACCAACAAAAATAAATTACAGTCAGATAAAGTGGGCCCTGTCATTGTCCTAAAGGTAAATTAAAACAACGCTTACCTTGTGCAAGGGCTTGGGAAGTGCAAACAAGATAAAGTCCTTCACCACAACCTCCTAAGCCCTGCAAAGCAAGACAGAAACAATGCAAGACTGTGCTACCCACCACCAAACAGCAGCTGGTTTAATATGGCGCCTGTTCTCCCAAAAACCTCCCTGACAACTTGCCACCAGGGGAGGATGACCTTCAGCCAGGGGGTGTCAAAACAGCAGGCTCAACCCACCAGCAAGGTTCCAAGTAAACAGGTTTGCAACCTGTGATCTGATTATCCAGTCACTCAAAGCCAAACTAGGAAGTTGACTTGAATTTACAAATCTAACAACATGAACAAATGATGATCCCTTATGGTGTATACCTTGTTTTGGCGCTTGACTCATTACCAGAATCAGGCCACCCCCTTTACCATCCCACAGTGTGATCAACACCATCATGCTCCTGTTATTCAAGATTCACAATGACTATATAATATGTATCTCTCAATAAAGATTATTATCTAGTTTCTAAATATTTCTTCTCCTTGTAACTCTGCTAAAACAGCACAGTCACAACATATGTCATGGCACCAAGTATGCTAGATGACATTGAAAAAGTCCTTTATCAATGTGATACATGTGAAAAATACACTTTTTCTAAAGCATCTCCCACATTGGTAATCCTATCTTCATAACCCAGGCATTCAAAGTGTGGCAATGGATGTTTTAGAACACATACCTTGAGATAAGAAGGAAAAGAAATACATTACACAGCAATTGATTACACAACAATATAGCTTGTGGCACAGGCCACCAAGGAACACAAAGATAATCATGTGAGACAATCCATTGGCAAGAAAATAATTGTCAAGTTTGGAAAGCCTCACCTCCTCATTACAGATGGAGGCAGTTAACTCACTGCTAATGGTTCTAATGTCTACCTGGCCAAGGATGATATACAGTATACCATTAGTAGCCCCTACCATCCTCAGGTAAATAGCAGAGTTAAAAGATTAAGTGGATCTCTTGTGCAGTAGTTTTAAAAGCTATGGCAACAAGCAAAAATACTTCAGATCTAAACAAAAATAACTCAGATGTAAACAAAATTAAAAATAGACAAATTTATATTAATTTACAATAGATTTATTTATTTTTAATTTTGTTTACATCTATGTTATTTTTGTTTAAATCTGAAGTATTTTTGCTTGTCTCCATAGCTTTTAAAACTACTGTAAAGGCACTAAGTAAGTTATCTGCCAATAGCCCTCTCCTTTGGACAGACATTCTCCCAACAGCCCTAATAGTCTGCTGCACCTGAGTAAATCAAAACATAGGAAAAGCTCATATGAGCTAGTGTATGGACATAAACTGACCATTGTCAACAACAGCCTGGGACTGTATCTACCCTTACCCAAAAAGGTGACAAAGGAAGATGACCCTAACATGCAAAAACCAAGACAAGACCAACTTGACAAAGAAAATAAAAGAGTTAAAAGGGAAGCCATTCCACCCCAAGTTGAGAGATTCCAGGTAGGGGATGAAATTTGGGTAGTCAACCATGACCAACACAAACTTGACCCTGGCCTAAGAGGATCAAGCAATGTCATGGAAGTCAAACTCAACAACACCTACCTTATCAAGAGAATTGGTGCATAAACAGCCCTCAAACTTATACATGTCACTGACTCAGATTATACAAGGCCAGACAAGCACAAAGAGACTCATATCTACCGGTATTCAAGGCCAAACTGGATCAATACTAAGCTTGCCTCCTGGATACCTTCAAGAAAATTCCCAAAGTTCCACTTCTAAGACCCCCTGGGGAATGTTGCAACATCTTTGATTACTCCCTCTTGGGAAAAAATTTCCCCAAGAACTGACTTGATTACCAAGTAAAAGGTGGCACTAATGTTATATCCAGATATTATACTAGGATCAGACATTTGAGTCCTAATAGGAACAAGTTTAACACAAGCCTATGACTGCCATGATCTACATGGACATTATGTGGCTTGTCATGATACTATATAACACTATTCTTCTATATGAAATAAAGTATTACCATCTTCTTTAGTTTCCCCCTTATTCATATTACTTACTTCTCAAAAGTATATCCACAACACATACAAAAAAAGCCATCAATTCAGTATTTTTGGCGAAGATAGTCATTGACTATTATCCTAATGCAGGTTCTTCTGAGATGATATAGCTTTTTATTATACAGCTTACAAGCCAGAACTCCTATTAACATTCTGAGACGGTAACTAACTAGAATACTCTAAATTTTATTTAAATCGAGTATTATGCTACCCCGAGGAAGATGAACTTAAACGCTGGGATGAGACCCTCATTCAGAATAGAATAAAAGCCCTATGGTAAAAACAATTTAATCGCTATTAAAAATCATATCTCAATTTTACAAGGAACTTAAACCAATTTAAGGGAAGATGAGGGGTCATTGGTTGAGTCGCCATTGAAGCTGAGTCTGGTTGGTAAGCGTTTCTTAGTACATTTAAATCTGGGGAGCTTTGGTAGCGATTCAGGCTCGGGCTTTAATTGCCCAGTCAAGATAACAATTCCAACTACTAGAATACAAACTGCCAAGACCATAAGACAGATGGCCCAAATCTCGTATGATTTGTATTTTTGAAATAAAACTAGGGTATTGAAAATGGCGACGACATTGTAGACACTGGAAAAAATAGGACTTACAACAACACTATCCGCGAGTTTCAGACCTGCGTTGATGCAAAACAACTGGAGAAGAACAGACGCAGCCAGGCCGATTATTACAAGAACAGAAAACACATCCAGCGAGGACCACTTCCCAGTAAATATTGCCTGAAACATTAAAACTCCTGTTTTGGCAAAGATGATAGTCTCAGAAGCACATACCCCACCAACTACTGAGATAAGGATAGCTGTGTTGCGCAGTTGAGCTTGGGATTCTGCCTTGCGTGCTTTTGAAAGCATATAGAAATATCCAGCCAGGCCTGAAGCAAGAAAAAGATTAATGATTCCGAGGCTGATCTTGAAAACAGTAGCTCCAAAAAGGAATCTTAACTCATTTGGATTCAGTTCTAGATTGACATCATCTTTTGCAGCAAAAGTAGTCAATGCAAGCAAACTTAGGATGGCAGAAATAATTATGGCAGTCCCAACTAAGTCACGCCAATTAATACGAGTGCCTACCAAGTAGCGAGCAAAGATAACATTAAAGATAAGAGAAGTTGTTATGGCTGGGGCGATAAGGTGAGCATGGACTAGCTGCAAACCAATAGCGTTGCCTAAAAGAGACCCAATGACGAAGATGAAGAAGCCCATATGCCAGTATCGCCGAACGCATTCATGGCGAGGTTTTGACGAAGCATTGTTTTTGCAGTGATCACGACGCTGGATGTTCTGGCCCAAGGCATCAGTGCAAGCCGTCATTAACAGTACAATAACGCCTAATGTTGTCTTCAGTTTAGAGTCCATGATTGATACAAGTAATTTAGGCTCTATTCAAGGGTGGGGATCTTTTGGGGGGAGAGAACCATTTTATTGGGTTTAAGGATGGAGAGCACTTGGGAAATTTAAATTGTGCCACCGCCATAATTGGAACTAGTGAAGGCAACACTGACATTACCTTCAAACACTTGTCTTTGAAGTACTGGGTTGAAGCTTTTGCTCCCAACTTAGGCTACTTTAGCTCCACTCTAGGAAGCTTCCAGTTCCGGACCGCTACAGCCAAAGCGAAATTACCTATTATTTAATAAGTTAAAATAAACCTTTGAAACGAGCGACCCAGAGCCAAAAACTGGTTAAAC
This sequence comes from Entomophthora muscae, assembly GCA_014839935.2. Lineage (NCBI taxonomy): Eukaryota > Fungi > Entomophthoromycota > Entomophthoromycetes > Entomophthorales > Entomophthoraceae > Entomophthora > Entomophthora muscae. Next base: position 42,139 of record QTSX02002983.1, on the reverse strand, counting down.
AGCCCTAGTTCTGGACCACTCTTTTTAAAAGTTGCTTTATAAAGCTAAATATTAAGTAATGCCCCTCTGGCTGTGGTGGATAGAACTGTAAACTAGACCAAAGCATCCCTAATCCTAGCAGAGATTTTTGCATTAAGGTATTGTTAGATTTAAAATAACCAGTTAAATTAGAATAATTATGTGGCACGATATAAGGATGCTTTGGTTGAGCACCAGCTGGCCATTGGCTCTGAGCTGCTACAGCCAAGAAGGAATTTACAATTATTTAAACAATTTAAAATAAATCTTTGACAGGAAGTAACTCAGCCAAAACCTGGCCTTGGCTGCCCAGGTTTGGCTGAAACAACTCTAGCTGGATGAAACAGGAGACTCAGTGAAGTGTAGAGTTGGGATGGTCACAGCAATTGTGTGATCACAGAGCCACAAAACTTTTTTAAGATGGTTTTAGATTAGGTCACAAAACAATCTGTATGGATTTGTGCTGTAACTTTTGGCGCATATTTATGCCTTACTCCATTGTGTAGGTCATAAATATAAAAGGAAGGTGGTTTTCAAGGATGAAACAGATGATTTCACTTTATGCAAGGCACATGATGTAAAATTAAAATAGGTTTAAGGATGAATCATATGATCCCATTTTTGGCAAGGCATAGGATGTAAAATTAGGAGGCAGGAAGATGTTCTGTCAATTATTTTTCCATCTACTGATTTTCAGTCAAATTTGATCCAACTATAACTTTCTTCATGTGTAAAATTTTTACTTTGCAAAAATAAAAATATAAAATAAATAAAGTTTTTTCTATAAAAGTTATTATTTGAAATTTTTAATGTTCTTATTTTATTTTCTAGCAGTAAAATTTAATTAAATCAGCTTACAGAAAGGTAAAGATTTAAAATTAAGACTCTTAAATATAAAAAATATAATTGATGTTGCAACATTTTTGATTACTCCCTCTCGGGAAAGTAATTCCCCAATTAACTCCCTGAATGATTCTCTAACTAATCATTAAGCCAGTGGCACTCTTATCATTTGCCCATTTATTACAGGGATCAAACATTTTGAGACCTAAGAGGAACACTACTTGGACAAGCCCCATGACTGCCATGACATACATGGACGACATGTGGCTTCTCATGATACTATATAATACCCTAAACTCATATCTAATAAAGTAATAATCTCTTCTTAATTTTCCCCTTTATCTTGTTTATTATACTTCCCAGAAGTATATACTTGACAGTGGTAGAACAGGTAGATTATCCACACCTATGCAACTTAAAAGAAAAGTTCCTCCAAAGAAAAGAACCCAGCAGATACCACTCCCCACTGTCTGAATACAATACAAAGAAGGTTAGGACATCCCCACAGAATTTACTGTCTTCAATGGTATCCTCATACCAACTGAGCAGTACAACTACCTCAGTACGCAAGGAGTCCTGAATCCACCTCCAATCCCTGACACAACCGAGATAGCCAATATTGTATTCCAACACCTACACTCAGCAGAAATTGGAACGTTCTCAGGACTACACCACAAAAATGCCAACCTCTGGATCCAAAGCACCCAAAATAAGCTTACATAAGTAGGCTACCCCCCAAAAACTCTGGGTAAGTGAAATTGTGCTACATATTACTGGGGCCACCTCCTGCTTTGTAAGCAAATGGTTTGACCAACACCCTGGTCACAACAAAGACTAGGATATGTTCAAGAACACCTTCCTGGAAAAATTTGCCATAAAGGACTCTGAAATTGTGATAATAACAGAACTCAGAACTTTTAAAATGACAAGAACCATCATGAAGTACATTGCAGTGTAAGAAGACATTTGTGATTGAGCCCCAACACCATCAACTTTGATGAGGCTAGACCACAACTGGACTTCTACAATGGCCTCACGCACATCACATGTCAGTTTGACATGAGTCGTTGCAAGAACCTTCAAGACATATTCTTGGAAGGAAAATGAGCTGCACAGAAACCTGACAACCTGCATGTAACCAACAAGCGGAAAGAGAGTCCTCAGCAAAGAAGGACCCTCAACCTGTCAAAACCGCAGGCTTGACCCGCCAGCAAGGTTCCAACCAAGCAGGTTTGTGACCCGCAATTCAACTTCCTAGTGACCCGTAGCCAATCTAGGAAGTCTACTCAAATTACCAAATCCATCAACATGAACATATGATGATCCTTTACAGTGGATACCTCATTTTGGCGCCTGACTCATTATCAGGATCAAGCCTCCCCCTTCACCATCCAAACATGTGATCAACACAATCATGTTCCTGTTATGCTTGATTCACAATGACTATATAATCAGTATCTCTCAATAAAGATTATCATCTAGTTTCTAAATATTTTTCCCCTTGTAACTCTGCTAAAACAGCACAGTTACGACAAACCCAACAAACAAAGCAACTGAGCTAACAATCCTCACCCCTGTGGTGGAAATTGCACTACTCAAGTGTCAAAACTGCAGGCTCAACCCACCAGCAAGGTTCCAACCAAGCAGGTTAGTGACCCTGTGACAGATCCAGGAAATTCATGCTTGCTTTTTCATTATCCTGGTCTGTCTTTTTAATGGTTTGACGGGGAATCCTTTATGTAAGCTTTGATGAGCTTGGATTCCAGGCAAGCAATCTTGGCGTTAAACTTGTCGCCATCTGGTGATCACTTCCACGTTTTTTGCTTCCCATAGTCTTAGCTGCAGACCATCTCTTTCATTCCATGGTAGTCTTATTTCAACCAAAAGCCAAAAACATAAACATAAAAAGATGGACGGGAAAGTGACCATTGTCACACATAAGTATCATTTTTTATTAATTATTATCATGTTTCCATTATATACCAATCAGGGTACATCCGGCTAAAACCCCTCTGGTTGCGGAATCACACCTGGATTCCTATCACATGGTTTATGACATAACAGCGTCATCCAATCCAGATCTTTACCAAAAAGATCTTCACACTCTAAACTTATAAGAATGTGCCATAATACATTCCAGAATCACCTGATTCTTTCCGTGGAAATTTATTGCTTTGGCTTGAAGCATTTCAGACTTCCGGCGCCAAAACCCTGTGGAATATATGTATTCCTGATCCAAGCTATCCTTGTTCCAACTGGGAACCAGCTGATCAATCCTGAATGCATAGACACCATTGTTTACATTTGGCTATTTTTGCATTTAATGGTTTTTTGCTTTAAAACCCCATTAAACGCTTTGAAACTTGAACCAGGCGCCACTGCGGTGCCCAGGAACTTTCCCAGGCGGCGCCCCAGCGCCTGAAAAAAATTTGATAGCGGCGCCTTGGCGCTTTGCAAATCCATTAGGCAGCGCGGCGGCGCTTTTAACCCAATGAATTCGCTGACGCGGCGCTTTTAAACCACAATTTGGGGGTTTACTTTTGGCTAACCTTAACCAAACTTCTTGACACATTCAAGGCAATTGAACAATATAATTAAATCCTCATTAATTATATTCAAAGCATATACTAATTGACCTTCCCAGTTAATTAATCCATTTGAAGACAAAAAGTCTTCACTTGACACAGTCAAGTCCATTTTGGCCCTATGATTAAATCCTCATCAATCATATTCCAGGGTATCAATTAATTAACCTTCCCAGTTAATCAATCAGTTTAAGACACCTAGTCTCATAATCTGAACCATTCATATTATTCAGTACAGCCCTCAATTAGTACAGCCTAATTGATTCCTGGGTATCAATTAACCTCCATGGTTAATTAGACAGCTTGAGACACCTAGTCTCATAATCTGAATTGTTCAGATTATTCATTACAGCCCTCAATTAGTACAGCCTAATTGATTCCTGGGTATCATTGCTACGCTGGAAAGTCTCTCCAAGGCCAATACTTTTGTTTTGAATTTCAACCTATGAAATTCATCACAATTCAACCTCTTTGTGAAACCACATCCCAATGTGACTGTAGTACGGTCACAGACCCGCAATCTGACTTCCCAGTGACTCATAGCCAAACCAGAAAGTCATCTTGAATTACTAAATCTATCAACATGAACAAATGATGATTCCCTTGCGGTGGATGCCTTGTTTTGGCTCTTGACTCATTACCAGGATCAAGCCACCCCCTTTACCATCCCACCGTATGATCAACAATTATGTTCCTGTTATCCATTGATTCACAAAGACTATATAACTACTATCTCTCAATAAAAATTATTATCTAGTTTCTAAATATTCTTCCCCTTGTAACTCTTCTAAAACAGCACAGTTATGACACCAGTAAATCCAATGAGTACTGATAATGCAACCAATGAGAGAAAAGCTCAGGGGAGTGCTTAGGCAAGCTGCCCTTCTCCACTTTAAAAGACTTATACAGGGACCAAGATGTGGACTCAATTACCATGATCCAAGTACCCTCCAGTGATCCCATACTGTTTGCTGCCCAAACTGGAAATAAACTCCTCACCTATCCTTTTTGTTTTTGAAGGTATCAAGGAATAGATTTATTCAACACTGGAGAAGACCAATAGCTGGTTGAAAAAAGATTTGTAAATCTCATGAAACTACATACAGTTCAAATTAATGTCAACAGAGTTATCATGGCAGATAACAGAAGCACACCAGTCACCAGGGAAGCAAAACCCTTTTGTGCCCAAATAAGAGACATACAGACTACTATTAGTGGCCCAATCATACCAATCCCCAAGTACAATGTTTTACTTGGCCTGGACTGGATGAGAAAGACCAAACCTCATATCAACTGGGATAGCACTCCCCTCACCATACAACAAGGTGAGGTGCACCACCATGTCTACCCAAAACATCTTGATACACTTGTAAAAGACCATGTTTTTGTGAAAATTATGAAGACAGAAGAGGAAACCAATCCTAGCAAAATCAATTAGAACACCTGCACATATGAGGTTATTCATTTTAAAAATGTAGAGACCTCAATAAAGCAAGACCCAATCCAACAACAGCTAATCCAATAATTTCATTCTTCCTTTCAAGAAAAGTTACCAGGTCTATTGCCTGACCACAGCATTCAGCATGAATTTGATCTCAAAGGAAGCATGCCAAAAGCACACCCTATATACTGCCTAACATCACAAGAAGACAATGACCTAAAAGTTTATTTGGACAAAGCCTTCACAAAGGGACTAATATGAACATCCAAATATCATTTTGACGTGGCTGTCTTTTTTGTGGCAAAGAAGGATAGACAACTATGCCTTGTCACTGATTACAGGGCAATCAACAAGGTCATAATTAAGAATAGGTATCCCTTCCTCTAATTGTTGACCTTTTTGACACCCTGGGGGTCCCAATTCTTTACAAAAAAAATTGACCTAATAGTGTGGTATCATCAAATCAGATTTAAACCAGAGGACATACCCAAAACAGCTTTTTGAACTAATTATGGCTTGTTTGAATGTGTTGTTCTCAACTTTGGCATGGCAAATGCTTCAAGTACCTTTGTGACTTTTATGAATGAAGTATTTAAAGAACACATTGAGAAAAGGGCCATTATCTCCTTGACAACATAATCATATACAGCCCCACTAAGGAACAGCATTGGAAAGACGTCTTTCTGGTTCTCCACACCCTGAAAGATAATCAACTTGCATCTAAACCCTCCAAATGCAACTTCTTTTCAACAGAACTCCAATATTTAGAACACATTATCAGCAAGGACAAAGTTAAACCCAAGCCAGAGAAAATAAGAGCCACAACTGATATGCCGGCCCACAAAATAAGAGTGAGCTCTGTACGCTCCTAGGCATGGTAGCCTATGCTAGGAGATTTATACCTGACTGGGGCGCCTTGACTGCCCCCTTATCTGCAATCACTGGCAAGACAACAAAATTTTCATGGAAATTTTTGAGAGATCAACACTTTTGAAAATTAAAAGAACAAATGGTCACTGCTCCTATCTTACAATATCCTAATTGTAAAGGGAAATACAAACTAGAAACTGATGCATCTGATTACGCAATAGGAGGAGTACTCCAAATTCAAACGGCAGAAAAGGACTTCCTTCCTGTAGCATATGAATCAAGGAAACTTTCTGATGTTGAACAAAGATATCCAATACATGACAAGGAACTGGTAACTATTGTGCACTGCCTCATGAAGTGGCAATGTTACCTGGAAGGTGCACAGATATTAAATGTGCTAACCAACCAAAAGTCATTGGTATTCTTCATGACTCAACAGAACCTATCTAGATAACAAGCTGAATGGATAAGCCTCATACAAAGGTATCCCATCATAATTAAATATAAACCAGTAAAGGAAATGCTTACCGCAGATGCCCTTTCAAGACTATACTGTAAACATCTCCTATGCACTGATAGAGACCCCAATTGGCCCATGTTAATAATGGGAAATCTCCAAGAGGGGTTCCCACCTGATACACCAATGGACATCCAAGAGAAAGTCCTCAAGAACAAACATCTGTTCAAAAACGTATATGGTACTCTACATTGCATACTACCAAGTGGCAATAATGTACCCTACGTCCCGTCAACACAAAAAATTGACACAATCCTTTGATACCACAGAGATCTGGGACACACCTGTAGCAAGAATCTACATGAATACATCAATACACGCTACTGATGTCCCAATATGCTGGACAAATTCAAGGAATTACTAGACTAAAGCAAAGTCTGTGAAAAGTACGCCTGCTCTAAGGCACCCCCAAGTCAGTAATACCAGTCTCAATCACACAACTTTTCAAGATGCAGTCACTGGATATTGTGGGACCAATTCCTGGCAACAACAAAGGAAAAAAGTACATTATCACAGCTATTGACTATGGAACTAGGTGGATTGTAGCACCAGCCAAAAAAGAACACAAGGGAAACAATATAAAACACTTTATTGGCAAATAAATCATAGCTAAGTTTGGGAAACCTGAACTCCTAATTAAAGACAGAGAAACCAAACTCAAAGCTATTGACACCAATATCCACCTCAATAAACATGGAATTAAACACACCTTTGCAAGCCCCTATCACTCACAAGCAAACAGAAGAGTTGAAAGACTAAATGGCTTGCTTGTGGAAGCTCTCAGCAAATTGTCTGCTAACAATCTGAAACCCTGGGTTGACATGTGTCAAGTTTGGCTCCAGGGGACAACATCCTGGAGGACACAGCGGGAAATATTTATTACAAAAGGTTTGAGGTTCAAAGCTAGCCTTGGGTTAGCCTTCAGGGCAAAATTAAGGGCACATACCTTAATTTCCTGGAAAACAAGATGTAAAAATCCTTTTGGCAGAAAGGATAGGAAAAGCTTGAAGATTATAAAAGCCAACACAAATGTGGATAAACCTATCTTTATTAGGAGTAATGATTCTACTTTAAATAGTTGACAAGAGGTGGTGATCACTCAATAGGAAGAAAGAGTGGCTGAGGGGGTCACGCTGGGATGAGGTCATACCAGAATCAACCACAGACAGGTATGATAATCTGGAATGGGTGGATATTGAACCAGACCCATTTGCGGAAGGCAAGGAATTTCCAAACTTGAAGGCAAAACCAGATAAATCTTTGCAACTATCAATATTCAAAGGGCAAATTGAAATAGCAATAATAGCGCAATTTATGACATCTCCCCCCTCAAGATTGGATGGAGGGAGTTGATAATTGCAAAGGAATTTGGAGTGGACGCAGGAAAAGGGACGGCCAGACAATAGTAGCTTCACAGTGTACTTGACGCCCTTCTTGAAGGTAACCTCACAGGGCCCAATCCAGAGAGAATCCAGCTTGTGGGCTCTACCACCTGTACAATTCTGGTAGTAGAGAACTAGGTCGCCTACTTGGTATTTGAGGAGGGGGGCTCTAGCAGCATTGGACGGAGAGAGCTCCAAAGCCTTAACCTTATAAGCAGTGGAGTAGGCGGTTGCCTGGATGTCAATGATACGGTTGGTTAGGTCTTTCACGTGGGTCTCAGGATTTGCAGATGTATCATACTCAATCAAAGGAGGTCCCAAGATTGAGGGGGTAGTGGCCTCTCATCTATAAAGCATGGCAAAAGGGGATTGACCAGTCACCCAATGTCTACTAAGGCGGTAGGCAAAGAGGGCGGCAGGGAGGAACATGTCCCAATTGGCAGCGTCAGAGAGCGTGAGTTTTCTTATGATGGATACCAGGGTGGAGTTTGCTTGTTTGACAGTCCCATTGGTGGAGGGATTATATGGCGCAGAGAAAAACTGGTGAGTCCCCATAGCTTTGAAAATAGAGGTGATGAGGCAAGCATTAAAGTTGGTACCATTGTCTGAGAGCAGGACTTGAAAGCAGCCATGTTGATAGAAGATATCTTGCAGCAAGAAAGTAGCCGTGGTCCTACCCGTTATATCTTTTGTTGCTCTGGCTTCAACCCATTTGCTAAAGTAGTCTATAGCAACCAAAATAAACCAACATCCCAACCTATACCAGGGAAAGGGCCCAACAGCATCAATACTCACTGTATGGAAGGCATGCTTTGAAGGGATGAGTTGGAACTGGTGTTGGGAGGGACAAGGACGTTGGAGTTGACAGGAATGGCAGGAGGCAAGGACATCAGGGATCAAGAGACGCATGTTTTCCCAGTAGAAGTTTTTGCACAACCAGTCATGAGTCTTGGCTATACCTCCATGGCCAGTATCAATGTGAGCCTGGAGGAAGATGGCTATCCTTATACTGGGGCAAATGTAAGGTAGGTAGGCATTGTTAACCTTTTTGAAGAGTTGTCTATCACAAATTATAGTGTCCTTGGATAGGGTCTGTAGGGCCAAGCGGATGTCTTTGGGCTCAGTGGTCCATGAGTCAGGATATTCTATTAGCTTGTATAGTCAATCAGCATCAGCAGGATGGATAGCCAGGATTGGCATCCTTGACAGGCCATCAGTGTTCTGATGTTGGGCCCCAGGACAGTGTACCACAGTAAAGTCATACCCTTGCAGATGTAGAGCCCAACACGCTAGCCGACCTTCAGGTTCCTTTAGCTGTTGTAACCACTTGAGGGAGGAGTGATTGGTGACTACCGTGAAGTGGGTTCCATAGATGTAATGCCAAAACTGTTTCACTGCATGCAGCACTGCCAAACATTCTTTCTCGGTGACACTGTAGTTCTTTTTGTGCTTATTAAGGACCCTTGATGAGTAGGCTACAAGTCAATCTACACCTTCATTGTCAAGTTGGGCAAGGATAGCACCCACAGCTACTCCACTAGCGTCAGTATACAGGATGAACTCTTTATCATAATCAGGATAGACTAAGATAGGAACCTCCTAGAGCTTGGTCTTCAGCGCTTTGAATGCTTGTTGTTGGCTGTCAGTCCATTCAAAGGGGACATTGCAAAGCAATTGGACAAGGGGTTCACTCAGTTCAGCAAAATCAGGGATGAATTGTTGGTAGTAGCCCATCATACCAAGGTGTGACCATACTACAGTCACATTGGGCTGTGGTTTCACAAAGAGGTTGAATTGTGATGAATTTCATAGGTTGAAATTCAAAACAATAGGATTGGCCTTGGAGAGACTTTCCAGCGTAGCAATGATACCCAGGAATCAATTAGGCTGTACTAATTGAGAGCTGTAATGAATAATCTGAACAATTCAGATTATGAGACTAGGTTTCTCAAACTTTCTAATTAACTATGGAGGTTAATTCATACCCAGGAATCAATTAGGCTGTACTAATTGAGAGCCGTAATGAATAATCTGAAAAATTCAGATTATGAGGCTAGGTGTCTCAAACGTGATTGATTAACTGGGAAGGTTAATTAATTGATACCCTGGAATATGATTGATGAGGATTTAATCATAGGGCTAAAATGGACTTGACTGTGTCAAGTAAAGACTAGGTGTCCTAAGCTGATTGATTAACTGGGAAGGTTAATTAATTGATACCCTGGAATATGATTGATGAGGATTTAATCATAGGGCTGAAATGGACTTGACTGTGTCAAGTAAAGACTTGTTGTCTTCAAACGGATTAATTAACTGGGAAGGTTAATTAATGTATGCTTGGAATATAATTAATGAGGATTTAATTATATTATTTAATTGCCTTGACTGTGTCAAGAAGTTTGGTTAAGGTTAGCCAAAAGTAAACCCCCAAATTGTAGTTTAAAAGCGCCACATTGGCAAATTCATTGGGTTAAAAGCACTGCTGCGCCGCCTAATGAATTTGCAAAGTGCCGCTATCAAATTTTCTCAGGTGCTGGGGCGCCACCTGGGATAGTTCCTGGGCGCCGAAGTGGCGCCTGGTTTGAGTTTTAAAGCAGTTTAATGGGTTTTTAAGGCAAAAACCCATTAAATGCAAAAATAACTAAATGTAGAAAATCATGTCTATACATTCAGGATTGATCAGCTGGTTCCCAGTTGGAACAAGGATAGCTTGGATCAGGAATATGTATATTTCACAGGGTTTGGCGCCAGAAGTCTGGAATGCTTCAAGCCAAAGCAATATATTTCCAAAGAAGGTATCAGGTGATTCTGGAATGTATTATGGCACATTCTTATAGGTTAAGGGTGTGAAGATCTTTTTTGTTAAGATCTGGATTGGATGACGCTGTTATTTCATAAACCATGTGATAGGAATCCAGGGTGATTCTGGAACCAGAGGGGTTTTCAGCTGAATGTACCCCAATTGGTATATAATGGAAACATGATAATAATTAATAAAAAATGATACTTATGTGTGACAATGGTCACTTTCCCCTCCATCTTTTTATGTTTATGTTTTTGGCTTTTGGTTGAAATAAGACTACCATGGAATGACTGAGATGGTCTGCAGCTAAGACTATGGGAAGCAAAAAACGTGGAAGTGATCACCAGATGGCAACAGGTTTAACGCCAAGATTGCTTGCCTGGAATCCAAGCTCATCAAAGCTTACATAAAGGATTCCCTGTCAAACCGTAAAAGAGTCAGACTGGGATAATGAAGAAGCAAGAATGAATTTCCTGGATCAGTCACACAAGGAATACTTGTACCTCTCAAAGATTTGTGGGAGGTAGCATCTTGTCAATGGCTTCCATCTTGTTATTCATGGGGCGGATTCCAGTCTGAGTGACTTCATGTCCTAGAAACTCAAGACGTTCCTTGAAGAAAGAGCATTTGGAGGGTTTGAGTTTCAAGCCAGCCTCACAGATCTTGATTAAGACAGACTTGAGGTGCTCCAAGTGGTTGGTAAAGGTAGCGCTGAATACAGTGATATCATCAAGATACACAAGGACACAAGAGAGTTTTAGGTCTTGTAAGATGGAGTCCATAGCCTGTTGAAATGTGGCAGGGGAATTGCATAATCCCTGGGGCATACAAGTGGGTTCAAAGAGGACCTCCAAAGTAATAAGTGCAGCCTTTTTTTGATCTTCAGGTGATAAGTCAACCTGCCAGTACCCCGAAGCTAGATCCATGGCAGAGAAAAACTTGGAACCACCCAGCCGTCTGAGAGCATCATCAATTCTGGGCAAGGGGTACAAATCTTTCTTAGTGAGAGAGTTCAGGTGGCAATAGTCCATTAAAATGCGGTTTCCCCCATCCTTCTTCTTGGGGATTATTAACAGGGAAGCCCAAGGACTTTGGGAAGGGGCCAGTAACCCAGCGTCCAGAAGTTGCTTGAGCTCTTTAGACACTTGAGCATCTTCCACCCTACTACGGCGGTATGATTTAGCACAAAAAGGGGGCACATCCCCAGTATCAATCTGATGGATGACTGCTTTAGCTAGGCCATAGTCCGTAGGTCCAGAGGCAAAGATGTCACTGAATAGATTGAGCAGGTCCAACACGTCTTTTTGTTGAACAGGAGACAATTGGGGGAAATCAGCAGCAGTGAACAAGGAGAGAACTTGAGGATCATCTTCAGGTAGGTTGAAATCACTGAAAGTTAAAAAGAGGTAGAGGGAAGATACTTACTCTGCTCCCAGTATACAGCCATGACCTACAACCTGACAACTGGTTACTTGAATGGGCAGGGCTGTCAGGTTAGCAAGCAGTAATTGTACAGGCTCTTTGTGGGTTTGGTCTAAAATCTCAGGACACAGGCAAGGCTCAGTACAACTTAAGGATTCAGGTGAGTAAAGCTCTAAGAAGGACTTTTCAGGCAGCTCATAGGAAATCTGGGAGTCAATCACCACTTGAGAGCCCGGGGGGATGGTGATAGCGGCTGATGCTAGCAGGGGTACCCCTTCTTACGCAGGGCAGGAAGGAGGAGGGGTACACATGTTGGAGGAGTGAGTCCTATACTTGAGAGAGAAGATACCTGTAGGGTACTCAAGTACGCAAGTTTTAAGACATTTTCCTGGAAGGCGCAGAGGTTCCTCAAAAATCAAAGGAACTTCATATCCCAAGAGAAAAAGGTATTCATCTCATAATTTTACAATTCCTTTATATTCTCAGAGGAACTGAGTACCAACCAAGAGGTCATAGCTTTTGTTCTCTAGGACCACAGCAGGGGAGGCAATAAGGAGTTTCCAAAACCTCATGGGTAGAGCAGAGTAGGCACCAATGGCTTGAGTTTGGGCCATGCCAGCTGTGCCATACAACTGCGTGTAGTTGAGGTCAGGGGCCAACTTAAGTTTCTTCATTAGCTTGGAAGATACCACGTTGACAGGGGAACCCATGTCCAAGATGGCCTTGATTTTGACCTTTTGGATTGATACTTCCACGTGGGTTGTATCTTTCCCAAAGGGAGGCAAGACTGCTAACACATCTTGCGCAGCATCTAGCTCCCATTTTCCCATTTGGCCAGCATACACCATAGTGCAGGAATTTCCTTATACACAGTCTGTAGTGGAAGAGATACGGTTACATTGTGGAAAAGAGCTTTGGCTAACTTGACTGCTTCCTCAGAAGAGTCAACCAAGACAGGTGGTTGGTGAGCTTGAGCTAGGTAAGGGCAAGCCACCATGGATTTAGCTTCACTTTTAGGTACCCAGGAAGTGGTGGTAGTCTTCCCAGAGCAAAGCTTGTAGCGTACAGGGATAGTTTCCAGAACAGCCAGGACGGAATAACCATAACTATCAGAGTCTTCACTATCAGAATCTTCAGGCTCTGAATCACTGGAGAGGTTGTGAAACAGATAAATGATAGTTGGGCCAGAGGAAGAGGAAGCTTCCTCATCAGACAGAGGATCAGGGGGAGACAGGGGAGATTGGTCAGCAGAGAGTGTCTCCATTTCTAAGCTGATCTCTCTTTTCCTGCCTGCTCCTTGGTATTGCAACCTTCCACTTGGGGATTAGTGCAAGTGCGCAAGTGGTGTCTAATCTGGCCACAGTTATGACAGCCTTGTCTCTTAGCCTGTCCACTAGTACCCAGAGTCATAATGCGCGGCGTACAAGAGGTAGTCCCAGCATTATTGGCTTTATTCTCACGCACTACTGTACCTTCATGTGTCAAATGCATGTCTTGTAAGAGCGTCTTACTACTCTTCATGGAAGTGAGTGAAGCCTTGTGTGCCTTAAAGTGTAGACATAGAAGCTAGTTCACCTTCAAAGCGTTTGAACAAGCTGTATAGCTTCCCAGGGAGTTAACTGTTGACTAGTAATTAACTGTTGGCCTTCAATGTAGAAACAATCTGCAAACTCAGCCAGGGTTTCCTTGGATTTGAAAGCAATATGCATAAATGCATCTTTCTTGACTTCCAAGCTGAGGTCTACTCCAAACTCTTCAATAAGGAGGCGCTTCATATCCTCCCAGGTGACAATAGAAGGGAGCTCAGGGACCACAACTTACTGGCAAGTGGGATGGAGGCAGGTAAGGATGTGTTCCTTCTTGAGTTTGTCAGTAGCCCTACACATTGCAGTTTTGTAAATGATCAAAAAAGCAGCAATGGTAGAGGTTTTGGGATCAAATATCTGCTTGAAGGTTGGCTTATAATTTGGGTCAATGGATGAGGACAAGGACTGGCTGTTTTCACCAGGATTGAGGACGTTAATGTATGGGTTGCCCTCAAACTTGGATTCAGCAGCAGGTTGTCTATCCCAGAGGTTTCAAAGGCTTTCATCTAAAGTGTCCAAGGTAGAGCTTTTTTTCCCACTAATGTCTTGGGAAGTTGTGGCAGCAGTCCCAAATTCATCAATCTTGATTTGTTGTACTGCCAAGGTGCCAGCAATCTCATTGACACAGGTAGCCAGGGAGGTGGTCTGAGCAACCAGGGGGGCAACTTGTCCATTTAGAGTCTCTGTAAAGCAGGAGAGGTTTTGGACCTCTCTGTCAGGAAGCCAGTTGTAGGTAGAGGCATTGGGCGGCTCAGGGTGAGGTGCAGCCAAGCCGGCGGGTAGGCCCCACCATAGAATGGGTGCTAACTTGATAATATAAGATACAGATCACCCGAGTTAGGACCAGGGTCCAGAGTTGGGGATCACAGAATCTACCAAACCTGCCAAAGTAATATAGAGTACTCCAAACAGTTAGGTAGAGGTGGTCTTGGCAGCAGTGGTGGGTTCCAAGGGGTGGTCTGGTTTTGGGGTTAATGTTGGAGTCATGGGAACAAAGTACGCTGGTAGGTAGTTGTACTTGACCTTGAATAATAAGGGCGGTATCTCAACTCTCTTCCCTTCACGTCTGATGTATTTGGTACTTCTAGTCCTTGCCAAAGGGTCGGCAATGAGGATGGTCTCCAAGTTGTACTCCAAATAGGCTGGGTTAGGGGGATACTTGGTAAAGTGCACAGGTCCAAAGGGAGCTCCTGGGGGGCGGTACAATGCCTGGGGCAACTTGGCAGGTTGGGCTAGGAAAGGGGCGGCGGCCTGGTAGTCTACTCTACCCAAATTAAGATGGAAGATCACTAAGACTAGATAGGGTAAGATTTGTTTGGACCAAAGGTTCATAAAACTTTATTATCAAAAATGACAATGTGATCTTCACTGTACCACCAGGGTTTTTATACCCTGGGACTTTGCTTCTTTGATTTTTGCAGGGTTCAGGTTTGCAGACAAGGCACTGGCGGGACGTGGGTCTTGGCTTGGGGTCTCAAGGGCGGCAAATCCAGGTTGTGCCTGTTCTGGCAAATCAGAAAGGCAATGCTTTGTTTTGCCGCCACTGTTCACTATGTCACCTGAGTAGTCCAATTGCACTACCCCTTCTGGGTGGGAGACTGGCAGTTGCTGGTGGTCATTGGCAAGGTTAAAAATAGGTTTTGTCTTAATCTCCTTAAGGCAAGCTGCAACCTCTGCATAGGTTCGGGTCTTTGGTGGCTCAAGGTTGGCATCAATCTGATGAACATTTGGGGAATTGTCTCTGGGAGGCTGGTGGGTCTTGGAGTAACTTGTTAACTTGGGTTTGCAATTTAACAAGTGGGCGGTCTCCCGTCCACTTTGTGTGACTCAAGTAGTCTTTGGAGGGTCCTCTGTAGTAGGCTGGCAGAACGCAGAGTAATTTACCGGTTTGAGTCTGTGATTTAACAGATAGGCGGGTCCTGGACTGGTCTGGAGGGTTTGATTTGCCTTCTGGGGACTGGGGTTCAACTCTTGGGTTTTCAATACCAGTATTGAAATGTCATTCATGACACTCTCTTTCCAACGCGTCTTGCCTATCAGCTACATCATTTGTCACTTCAGCAAGTTGATCTAGAGCACGCGCACAGTGGACCTGGGGTTGACCTTCTAGACAAGGGCAACAACCATGATTGTCATGAGCGGGAGTATTAATGACTTCACATTCTTCTTCATCTTCAGATTCAGATGACAAATCTTCAGAATTAGAGAGGCACTGTCTTAAGTACTTGATTTCACCTTATAAGGTAGCCACCTGATCAGTGAGGGAGGCAATACAAGGGTCAGCCATAGGTTCAACTGGAGGGGGAGGCTGCACAGAAGCTTGGCGTCAAGTGGTAGCCTTGAGCTCAGCAATGGCCTCCCATACTTTGGTTTCAAAATCAGAAGGGGTCCTGACAGGAGGAGCGGGAGGAGTCACCTCAATAGAGGCCACCCGGTCATCCACTTAATTTTGCACTTGGTATAGAGTGTTGCCTAGTGCAGCCTTATCTAGACCGTATTGATGCTGCAGGTGGCAGCCCCAAGTATTGACATGAGCTCCTATCAATTTGAGTTGCGAGTTGACATGCTCCCTGAATTGATTGAGTTCACTAACCAGAGTCTCAAAATCCTGCCAATGGTTAAGAAGAAAAGCCTCAATTTGCTCACGCCAGGCTGCCTAATGTTCATCCAATTTGCATAGTTGATCCTTTATGTATCCAGGGAGCAAGGAACAAAGGGAGTTCAGGAAGGTAATTAAATAATTCTATGACGCCAACAAGTTGCGCTGGTTGTCAGAAATACAAGCAAAGAGACTGTGTGATCATTCTTGGTAGGCCATATTTTGAGCGTGGTTATTTGAGACGGCAGAGGCTACAGCATCTAAAAGTTGATTCTGGGATCCCAAGGCAAGTTGGTGGTGAACTAGGGCAGGTTGGATGAACTGGTTAACCAACACGCCAATAGTATTCATGAATTCCATCAATGCGGGGGAAGACCAAAGTCCAAAAGGAAGGAGTACAGGTCTTCAGAGGCGTACCTGGGACAGAGGCCAGGGATAGAGTGCATGTCTACTGTGCCAGAATGAAGAAGGGAGCGGGCGGCAGCACGGGCTTGCTCATAGTTGAGAGAGAAAGCAGGAAGAGGGCCCCACAAGGGCCCAGGAGACAGAACCAATACCATAGAATTTGCAGGTGCATCAGTAATGTCTTCTTCTAGAGGGGGACTAGAAACTTTAGGTTGATCTAGTACTTTGGAAACAAAGGGAGAGGGATCAGAGAATGCACGTGGGAACAGGGTAACTGAGGATCTTGCAGCCCCTGTAGTGAGCACCATTGTGTCAAGTTTGGCTCCAGGGGACAACATCCTGGAGGACACAGCGGGAAATATTTATTACAAAAGGTTTGAGGTTCAAAGCTAGCCTTGGGTTAGCCTTCAGGGCAAAATTAAGGGCACATACCTTAATTTCCTGGAATACAAGATGTGAAATTCCTTTTGATAAAAAGGAAAGGAAAAAACTTGAAGATTATAAAAGCCAACACAAATGTGGATAAACTTGTCTTTATTAGGAGTAATGATTCTACTTTAAATAGTTGACAAGAGGCAGTGATCACTCAATAGGAAGACAGAGTGGCTGAGGGGGTCACGCTGGGATGAGGTCATACCAGAATCAACCACAGACAGGTAAAATGATATGGAATGGGTGGATATTGAACCAGACCCATTTGTGGAAGGCAAGGAATTTCCAAACTCAAAGGCAAAACCAGTCAAATCTTTGCAACTATCAATATTTGAAGGGCAAATCAAAATAGCATTAATAGCGCAATTTATGATAACATGCTTCCAACAGCACTTATGGTGTGCAGAACACAAGTTAACTGCAATACAGGAAAAATACCATATGAACTTGTCTATGGAATAAACCTACCATTGTCAGCACTAAGTCAGGACCACAGTTACCTCTACCTAAGAAATTACCTGACAACAATGACCCTGATATACAGTGCACCAGGAAAGATAAAAAAGATAAGGAAAAAGAAAGGGCTGAGAGAGAAACAATCCCATTACAACAGGAACACTTCCAAGTCCAGGACAAGATATGGGTTGTTAATCACAATATGCACAAACTAGAACCAGGATTACAAGGACCAGGAATTATCATAGAGGTTAAGCAAAACAACACTTGAATTGTCAAGGGAATTGGAACTTGTACGGAACTCAAGCATATGCATCATGACCAACTCCACCTGTGCAAAGCAAGAACAGCTCAACATACAGTAGTTTTTAAACCTGTTGAGATAAACATATATTAGTGAGTTTAGAATGCATAGGTTCAGTCACAAAACAAATTTCAACTTGATAGATCTAAATAGAAGATAATTTCACAGAAAATGAGCACTATTTGGCAAATATGTCCAGTTGAACAACAACCTACTCAAACTGGGGACAAATGCTTAACAATTTAACAACAAGTGTACCAAACACTAGAACACATGATTTTCAGTCACAGAACACATCTACTATGCTTATTATGTTTTTTGTGAACACATGAAACTCAGTCACAAAAGTTACAAAATTTATCCAAAAACAAGCCTTAATAGCAACTGAAACAGACAATGTAAATATCAAATATCAAAAAACATGAATGAATCTATAATACTCTTACCAGATCATCTTAATTAAGAATTAAATCTATAATACAAAAAGGAAATAAATATTCTGAGTGTCTGTTTTGAGATTAGAATTAATAAAAATATATAATTTATCTAAACTCATGATTAACAGTGCACATTTACAACCAAAAATAATTAATATAGAAATCTAAAACCTTGTTTGAAATAAACAGTAGTGACTACAAGCTTTCATGCTACTATATATGGAGAGCTAAAAGTTATAAATACATTATATTGATAAACTGTTCTAATTTTATTTTATTTTTATACTAAAATGGACACATCCCAACAACAGAGCAAATCAGAATGGGTGTACATGTGATATCTTTGTGCTTGGCTCAGACCAGACAAGCCTCAGTTATTGTAACCCAGTTTAACTTAATGAAATAAGCCTGTTGGAAATAAGACATGTCTTTGTTTGAAAATTGGCACACTGACTTGTGGTCAATCTAGCACCAGAGAACCCAGCGGTCTTGTGCTAGTTTGACCACAAGTCAGTGTGCTGATTAATAAACAAAGATACGTCTATTTTTAACAGGCTTATTTCATTAAGTATTACTTCTACTTGAAAAACTCATACTAATAAAAAGCAATAAAAATTCTATTAAAACAGAAAAGCAAGTATTTCTAGAAAATCAATTTTTATTTAAATGAGTGCTCCTTTTTGTGACATTCTCTCTGAAATAAATGGCCAAATTTAAAGTGTGTACATAAAAATAATGCTGTAGTTCCCTGAAAAGATTTTGGTGGATTCACTCCTGAAATCCACTATTTCCAATTTGAGTCCAAAAAATAATCAATATTTTCAAAAATTAGTTGTTTTGTGTTTGAGTTCATCACTTTTGTGACTGAACCTCATGCATTCTCTGTTTATATCATATTTGCCACACACTTATTATTAAATTTGATGTATAATGATTCAGGAAGTCACTGGATTGTGTGCATTCTGAATTTGAGTTCCATGTGTTTGGTATTTCATTTTTGGAATTTGATATTTGACTTTATTTTTGTTGTGTGATTGAGAGTTTTTGTTTTACGGCCCTAGATAAATGGAAGCTTTATTGAGTAAATTGACCTTCAACTAGTTCCAGTTGAAATTTTTTTGTGACTGAACCTATGTGTTATAAACTGACTAATATAAGTCTATCTCAACAGGCTTGAAAACTACTATAACTCTCAACTTCCTTTACCCAATGCAAAACTAGATCAATATCAAACCTGAATCCCCAACACTCTCAAGAAAATCCCTAAGGTTCCACATTCCAGCACCCCAGGGGAGACATTGTAACATCTTTGATTACTACCTCTTGGGGAAGTAATTCCCCAAGTAACTTACTGAATGATTTCCCAACTAATCATTAAGTTGGTGGCACTCTTGTCAATTATCCATCTATTACGGGGATCAAACCTTCTGATTCCTAAATAGAACATCACTTGGACAAGCCCCATGACCACCATGACATACATGGATACCATGTGGCTTCCCATGATACTATATAACACTCTAAACTCATATTAAAAAATTATTATTCTCTTCTTAATTTTCCCCTTTATCTTGTTTATTATACTTCTACAAAGTATATACTTGCCATTAAAAATAATTTAGTTGTGTGAAGCATGGCTTTTATTTTTAAGTATATTATATTTAATTTTTTTGATTTAATGTAATGTTAAAATTTTTGTATATAAAAAATTATAGATGGAAGAAAATTTGACTGAAAATCAGTTGACAGAAAAATAAGGTAGGACACGCCATTTCAAAAACGGCACTTTGATTTACACCATCTCAAATTTAATTTGAGATGGCGTTTTTTCTGTTAGTGATTTTGAATCACAAAAAATAAAATAAACAATAAAATAGTTAGAATTTACATATATCTTTATAATGTGGTATCTCAAATTTACGCCATCTTGATTCCGTCACTTCAAGTCAGATTAATTAAATCTTATTTTGCTAACTTTATTTACATATGAAATCACTTAGTGTGGGGGCATGTTTACGCCATCTCAACTTTACATCATTTTGAATTACGCCATTTATCTTAAACTAAAATAAGCTTATACCCAAACTAAAATAAAGCCTGTGGTATAGTACCAGAAGATGTTCCTATAGTATTAATCTAAGACTCTTATAATAAGAACAACCTAAATAGACGCCACTATGATAGTCCTTCTAATGATTGTCATTGCTGGGTAAAAAAACCAGTTTTGTTATATGTAATTTATAGCTTTATTATACATGGATACATTGATAAGGGTTTTCTTAATAAAATATTTTAATAGTGATTTTAATATGGAAGGGGGTGATTACACCATTTCAATTTACGTCACTTCAAATTCCACTGAGTTTCATATCACCCAATTGATTTGATGCACACAATGAATAGGGGAAAATAAGGGGAAATTACCTATGACGCCAGGCTACGCTATATCAATTCCCCCACCACAATTCTTGCTTTCTACTTTTAAAAAGTACATATTCACATCAAATACCATATTAATAAAAAATGTAAGAAAACACATGATAAAATTTTCAAATATATATTTTTTGGTCTTCTCTAAACAACTGGGTATTTTTTAACACCAGTTGTATAAGCTAGTTCTTTAAATATTCAAGTTTTACTCTTTGGCCCAGTTGAGGTAGCTCCACCAGAAATTTGTTAATTTATTATAAAAAATGGTCAAAAACACTATGTTTTTGAGCTACGCCACCTCAATTACAGCACTTCAAAAACACCATTTCAAAAGCAAGTTTTCAGTCAAAACTCAAAGTTTTGCCTACTTGCGTTACTAATAAAAAATTATTTTTACAATATAAAAAACAATGAAATTTTGATAGTATATATTTTTTCCCTCTACAATTCTATGTAATAAATTGATACTTTTATATTAAAAATATTCTCATTTTTCTCTTTAAAAACAACCCCCAAATTGCTTATATTTTGATGCTAATTCACTTTTAGATGCCTCCCAAGTCAACTGCCAAAGCTGCGCCCAAGGCTTCCAAGGCCTCAAAGTCCAAAATCACTCCGCCCAAGGCCAAAAAGGCCAAGACAACCCCAAAGAATCAGCCTTATAAGGCCAAAGCTCCCCCCAAGACCCCAACTCCATCACTTGAACA
Organism: Entomophthora muscae; assembly: GCA_014839935.2. Lineage (NCBI taxonomy): Eukaryota > Fungi > Entomophthoromycota > Entomophthoromycetes > Entomophthorales > Entomophthoraceae > Entomophthora > Entomophthora muscae. The sequence goes on along the minus strand of QTSX02002983.1, from coordinate 20,902 downwards.
AGAGGGAAACAGTCCTACCCCTCCTCATTCTCCATTTGTTTACTCCCCCTCTGATCCTCAAGAGAAGTTGTTCAACTTCAATTGCCATTCTGACCCCACTTAAGAGCCTGAGGATAAAGAGGAGTATGAGCCTGAGCCTGGTGCTCCTGCAGATGAGCCAATTGAGCTCTGGGATCTTAACTCCATCCACAATGTATGCAACCAAAATGGCACCTTTGCTGTGCCAACAATGTACCCTATCAGCTATCCAATTATGACTAAGAAAGGGGGTGTCGGCTTTGTCCACAAGGGCTACAGCTTCAGCTGCAACAATAAGAAGAAGCCCATCCGTCAGCATCACTTCAAATGTGATAATGTTGGCTGTCCAGATAGACTTACCACCTATGGGTTCACTCATTTAAAAGCCCTGACTATTGGGAATGACTGTGTCAAGCCTTTCAACCCTCTCTATCAACTTATCTGCTGGTTTCTTTACCAGGTGATCCCAACCACAAAGGATCAAACTGCAACTGAGGTTGTCAACAATGTGCTTATTAATTTAAATGATACCCAACTAGAAACTGTTGGTGGCGCCTCAAAATTACAGAGATATCTCACTGACCAGAGATATGCTCTGAGCACTGAAGGCGTCAGTGCTACATTAATTGACCAGTTGATTTTAACTGAAGAGCAAAAGCTTTCACGGCATGAAGAGAGATTCCTCCTTCACAATGATGGGCAACATTCCCCAGAGCGGATCATCTGCTTTGCTACCTCCCAGGATCTTTGCAACCTTTTAAAATGCAAGACCTGGCTTGCAGATGGAACATTCTCAACCTGCCCAAAGCTCTTCAGCCAGCTTTAGAATATCCATGGGCAGGTTGGCAATATAGTTCTTCCCCTGGTCTTATTTTTCCTCCCAAATAAGAAGCAGGAAACCTATGTCTGTGCACTCACAATCCTAAAGGCCAAGTTGGATGAAATCCTCCCAACTATCAAAGAGAAGCCCAAAGAGACTAGAGGGCGCAAGAAGAAATCCATCTCCCTAGAAGAAGACGCTCCCACCCCAACCAAGAAAAAGCCCAAAAGCCTTCCATACCATGAATACCTGGTAGTAGATTTTGAGCAGGCTCAGTCCAATGCTTTTATTAGAGTCTCCAAGAGCTCCCCTCAGGGATGCTACTTTCACTTTTGGCAGGCACTCTGCCGCCGCCTCCAAAAGTGCTCTGACCTCCATGAGCTGGTCTACACTGAAGGCATCAAAGAAGCAAAGGACGTTTTTAATTACTTTACTGCCCTTGCCCTTGTGAAGAAGGAGGAGACTAATGCCTTTTATGATGCCCTCCTCCACCATCCCTATATCCAGGGCAACCAGGCAGCCTTTGCTCCTTTCATTGAGTATTTTGAGACTCAATGGGTTGGCATCTTCCAAGGAGCACACCACATTAGAAAAGGAAGTGACTCAATCACCTGGAACTGCTATAAGCAGGTCAAAGACGGGTTGATCAAGTCCACCTCTTCCCTTGAAGGGTGGCATAGCCAGTTTTCTATAAGGGTTAGGGTTCATAAGCCCAAATTTAATAAGATCATGGTCCACCTCAAAAACCAACAAGCCATCTCTTCCCGCCTCTTTAAGACTGGCATGAAGACCAAGGGTGATCCCCCCAAGATGACCAAAGCGGTGAAAAAGTACACTGAAATCAGCAAGGTGGTCCTTGCCTACTATCCCAAGGATAGCAAGCTTGAGCATCTTCAAGCCATCTCAGTTGCTCTTTCCACTAATGTTTGAGCCTATTTCCAATAAATGCTACTTTCTCTTCTCTCTCCTTTCCTTTCCTTTTATCATTATTTTAGTTTTATTTAGTATTTGGTATAATTCTATGCTTATTTTAAAGCATAGTTTGTAGTTAAAATAGATGAAAATAGTTGTTTTTGGGATTATTTTAACTTTTGGGCTTTAAGAAACTATGTTGCTACTAATTGACCCCATTTTTTATTGAAGATTTAGAATTCTGAGGCTTTTTTAAGCCTAGAAATGTTTTTGAATTTTATTTTTTTGGGAATTTTTGGGTAATTTTTGGAGTTCAAAAAATCTAAAATTTTAAAACCATTTTTTCTTAGTTGAAATGCGATAAATCAAAATGGCGTTTTTACTAATAAATTGAGATATGAGAAAATTGAGATAGTGTATTTCAAGATGGCGTTTTTTGAGATGCTGTTTTAAAAATGGCGTGTCCTACCAAAAATAATTGACATATTATCTTCCTGTCCCAAAATTAGAGCATATTCAGTTGTTAGGCTTAATTCTTTAACTACAATTTATTACCACTTTATATGTCATTATCTCACAATAAGTTTGGATTGAACAACAGCCTGTTTTAGCTAATTATAATAAAATACTAATTGAATGAATAAATAAATATTTAAATCAAAAGAAATAGTTTAAATACTTGTGATTTTGACACAACACAACACAAAACAAGATATGATTGTGTCTAATCACATCACAGTTCATATAGATTTGCTTTGAGACTTTAGGAGCAGGTCGCAAAATGTGGCTGTTAAAATTGTGACCTGCTCCTAAAGTCACAAAAAAATCTGCATGAACTGTGATGTGACAGGTAAAGCTTGGTCACAATACAAATTGTGGTGATTTTGGCGCCCATCTCATCTTTAGTGAAGTGATAGAAAATGTGGGAGCCAATAAACACTTGTGGTTAGAAAATAGCTAGCAATCTTAAATGAATCAAAGGCCTCAGCTCTAATAATAGCTCCACTATAAAAACTTTACATTTAATTTTCTAATTTAAAAAATCTCAATGTGATAAAATATGTATAGATTTTAAGTAGATGAAAATAGTGAAATCCAAATGTGACATCAATGGTGTTAGTTTTATAAGGCATAAAAATTCTGCTGTAGTATAAAATCCCATAACTTAAATATTAATAAATTTTGAAATTTGTCCTTATTCCACTTCATCCAGCTTGTCAAATTATCCAATCCATTAAAATCCAACATGGTAAAGTAGAGCAAAGTTTTTCATGGCCAATCAGTTATAGGATGTATGTCTATGAGGATAGTGTTACTGCTAATAATGAAATGATGTGTTAAACCTTAAAATGGTAACATTTTAATGGAGAATAAGAGTATGAGAAAATAAAAATATTTGAAGGGTAAACCATACTGTATATTAAGAACCTGTGGAGGAAAATGTGGGATTGTCAAATAAGGTGTCAAGATTTTTGGATCTTGAGGAAGAAGAGATGTAGTTTTTATTATTTATATTATGCATGTTGGGATAGATGAATCTGTAAGAAGACAGATGCACTTCCTATTAGTGTGGATGGGTATTGCAGCAGGCTGTGTTCCGTTGCTGCTCAAGCCAAGTGATGGGGAAGTCCTGTGGTCCTTTGGAGATGCAACACCATCTATGGTGGTTTGGCAGGAATTTGAAAGTATCAATAAGTTGCTCTTACTGTACTTGACACCACTACTATTTGGACTAGTAGTAATGTTGTTGGGTATTAAATTGTCTGCCTTCCAAGTGATCTTGGAAGGACCCTTTATAGCTGAAAGTTAGCAGCCAAACTGGTGTCTAGCTGCAGACAACTCTTACTAGCTAGCCTATCATCCTCAAGCTACTAGTTTCACCCCCAGAGTTGGATCCCAAACCTGAATAAGGTTTTAAGATGAGGTAATATTCTAGGCTGCTGATTTCTCCTCTTCAGCCTAGATATACCTTGACTTAGTTGAGGCCAACTAAGTTGACATCCATTTTAGCCGGCCTGGCCTTGCACTTGGTATAATGCAAAAATGTGCATGGGCAGTCCTCTGTCTCACTTCTCAGTGAAACAGGATGTTGTAATTCCCTGTTGTATTCTTTGGGTTGGGTTTGCGTCTTAATTTGGGATCCAGAATGCCTAAGATCTAATTATAGAAGCTTCTGGATTGCCCTGTGACCTGGGACCCAGAATGTCTCAGGTGTCTTCTTGATTGTAAACTATATCAGTCTTTTTATAGTTTCTCTGTATTCCAGAATAGCTGTTTCAGTTTGGCTGTGTCCCGTCTAGTGTCAACCCACAGCTTGAGTGATAGGGATATGGATCAGTCAATCCTAATAGATCAGGATTTCCTGACATTTCCCCCCACTTTACTGAGCTATATAATTTTTGGAGAACTTATTCAGTACAGGAATATGAGTAGCAACTATTCTGGTGTTAGTAACAAGACTGATGCCCACCAGATGGTGGCACAGATGTCAGAGAAAGACCGTTGCCATTTCTGCGGGCTTTCCAAGGAGGCCAAGGTGGCGTTGCTTTGTGGGCTTTGACAAGCGGATACTGGTTTACTCTGGTCTGGGCTTGAAAGTTCAGTACTGGGTGAAAATAGTGATGAAATACCAGTAGAGGGTGAAACCGCGGGGCAGTCTTCTGTTGGTGGTGAAAAGCGCCTAGCTGAAGCTCAGACTAGTTCAGCACGTCCCTGCCCTCAAAATTTGGAGAGGGAACCTTTGTTAGTGGACCCTCATTCTGGTACCTTTACTTATCACTCAGTGAATGGTAATCTGCCTGCCCTTGATTCCGTGCATTTGCTCTAATTGGGTGAAGAGGGCTTCTCCATTTCCTAACTTTATTTGGGGATGGATATAATCCCTCAATTCCTCTTTGTGGTGATGGCCCAGCGTCCGCGCCACAATCTCAAGAGGACCATTACTCATTCCAGCAAGGGTTTTCATAGCGTTGATGACAATGACCTGGCAGGGCGGCTGGGGGAGCAGTTGGCGGACCTCTTAGTGGGAACTGGAGATGCCAGCAGGGTGGACAAGGCCTGCCAAAGCTATGTTCTGGACTTTGGCTTGCAGGTGTTTTCTTCTTGCTTTGGTACTCTGGAGGGGTTTCCTTTGCTGTATTTGTTACTGGGTGTTGTGAACTCAGATGCGCGGGACAGCCGTATTTGTTGTGTTGTCTGTAGTGTGTACGCCGCCATCAACAGTGGGGCTAAGCAGCAGGGGGTTTGTGGGATGGTGTTATGTGGGGACATAATGCTTACCCCTGATCTTACCCTGCCAATGGCTAATGCTGATGATATGGCGGCGCAATGGGAGAAGTTCTGTAATAAACTGGGCGGACTGAAGGCGCTGTTGCCTCATTGCTATTGGTATATTTCTGACTTTATGTTGGACTGTGTGGTCTTGTTGTGTGCTCTCCCCTTAAACTCTGGGCTCTGGCGGGTTAATGCCTTCTCTGGGGAGATTCCCATTCCTTTTGTTTGTTTTTCTCAAATAGTCCCAAGTGAGCATCAACTCTGGCTGCAGGCCGCCACTTACTGGTTTTCAGAGGGAAGGAAGTTACCTTTTGTGCTAATCTGAAGCCTAAGGCAGGTGGTGCAGTGTTCTCAAAGAGGAAGCGCCCAATTGGCTGATTCTGAAGGAGATGTAAGGATCCTGAGTATCAGGAAGGCAACCCCTAGTTTTTTGCAATAAAGCTCATTCCTATTAAATTTTTTTAGAATTTTATTTAGTAAACTTTATTGTGAGCCAATATTTGTAATGGAAAAATATGGCTTGAGGGACCTGACATAGACTCTGTTAATGAGTCTTCCATTAGCCAGGTCCTTGATTGTATAAACATCTGATGAGGTCTTATCAATGATTTCAAAAGGCCCTTTCCAAATGCTTTTGAGCTTATGAGCCCGTCCCACAACTCTGTTGTGATACAAAACCTGAGTGCCAATTTTAAATTTGGCTAAGGTGCGTCAATTCTTGTTGTCAGTCTCATGTCCTTTATTCCTGGTGGGGAGGTTTTGGTGAAAGCTTCTTCTTGAAGCTTGATAAGTGTGTTGGCTAACCTAGAAATATATTGTTGATATGTTATTTTACCCGGGTCTCCCATTGCTGAGAAGAGAATTGCCGGGATGGCCAGATGCCTTCTGTATGTTGATTAGAACAGGAAGAAGCCAGTCATACTGTGGATTGAGATGTTGTATGCAAACACAACAGCAGGCAGGAAGAGCTACCATTATGAAGTCTGAGCATTGGCCAGCTTATGCAGAATGTTGATTAAGGTGCCGTTGACTCTCTCAGCCATTCCATTAGTCTCTGGATGATATGGTGTGGAGAGCACTCCCCTCACGCCCATGAGCTCATTTAATTTGGAAATTACGTGAGCAGTGAAGTTTGTTCCATTGTTGGTAAGAATAAACTGAGGGCAACCATGTCAATGGATGATCTGTTCCAACACAAACCTGGCTGTCAATTTGGCTCTGACATGCTGAAGAGCTCTAGCTTCTACCCATTTAGTAAGGTGATCAATTGCTACAATAATGTAGTGCAACCAACCAACGCACATGGGCAGGGGCCCAACCACGTCTATGCTAACAGTATGCTAAGCAAACTTGGGCTCTACTGCTTTATACTGGTGCTTCCCAGTAAAAGGCTTCTTGTGTTGACACTCATACAGTAAGTCAGGGTCTCTTTAATGTTAAAGAAGAGTGACTCCCAGTAGTAGTGTTGTTGAAGTTAGTGGACTGTTTTTCTTAAGCCACCATGGCCCACAGCTTTGTGGGTGGCCATTATCAGGTCTGGCTGTTCTGAAGGCCTTGGGAAAATGTATTTAGCACCCTTGTTGTACTTATATAATTTCTGATTCCCAACCTTACAGTCTTTTTGGAGCTCTCAGAGGATGGCCTGTATTTTTTCTGGTTCATCCTTGAACTGGTTGTTGAACATATTATTGTACAGTATGTTGGCCTGGGTTGCTACTATAAAACTGTTGGTAGTCTCAATAAGCAATCTGTGTTCTAGTGGTTGGCGCCTGGTCAATGGACTATAGTGTAATCAAAAGCCTGGAGCTTTAATACCCATCAAGCCAGTTGTTCTTCTGGCTCTTTAAGGTTTTGTAGCCAACTGAGACTAGCGTGGTCTGTGACCACAGTGAAGTGCACCCCATGAAAGTATACCCTAAATTGCTTGTAGGCGTATATCACAGCAAGGCACTTCCTTTCAGTGACTGTGTAGTTCTGCTCATGTATGTTCAGAGAGCGGCTAGAATAGGCCACTGGGTGTTCCTTCTTGGTGTTGTTCAATTGTGAAAGGACAGCCCCTAGGGCAGATAATGAAGCATCCATATGCACCACAAAAGGTCGGCTAAAATCTGGGTACATTAATACCAGGCTGGAAGACAGGCTGATGCAGAGGGCGTCAAACGCGTCTTGGCATGCTAATGTTCATAGGAAGGGGACCCCATTCTTTAGTAGGTGAAACAGGGGCTTGCCTGTACGCGTAAAATTGGGGATAAAATGATGGTAGTACCCTATCATCCCCAAAAAGACCTGTATGTTGTGTTTGCTTTCTGGCCGCTTCATCTTGGTGATAGCCTCCACTTTGGCTTGTTGGGGGCAAAGTCCAGTTGTATCCACAACAAGTCCAAGGTACTCCAACTGGTCCTTGAAGAATTGACATTTTTGGGGTTTGATCTTCAAGCTGGCATCTGCCAATCTCTTGAAGACAGCCTCCAGGTGCTCTGTGAAAGTCCTTGAAAACACATTGATATCATCCAGATAAACTAGGACGCAGGAGAGCTTATGATCACCTAGGATAGTGTCCATGGCCTGTTGGAAGGTTGCAGGTGCATTATATAACCCTTGTGGCATTTGAGTTGGCTGGAAGAGGCCTTGAGAAGTGATTATTGCACACTTCTCTTGTTACTCTGGTGGAAACTCAATCTGCCAGTATCCTGAGATAAGGTCCATGGCAGAGAATTACTTGGCTCCACCAAGCTAATCTAGTGTGTTGTCAATCCTGGGGAGCAGGTATGAGTCCTTCTTTATAATCAAATTCAGGCATTGGTAGTCTATGACTACCTGGTTACTTCCGTCTTTCTTTTTTAAGATCAGAATGGGTGACACCCAAGGACTCTTGGATGGGATCAACATGCCTCTGTCTAGAAGTTGCTGGATTTCATTGCTCACAGTCTCTTCACTGGCCTTCTAGCGTCAAATTAGTCAGAGGCGGACAGGTTTATTATCCCCTGTGTCTATGTGGTGAGTGACTTCATTAGAGCACCCAAGATAGAAGTCATTCTCCGCAAATATGCAACAATATTTTTCAAAAAGTGCACTGGCTTGTTCCCATTCAGTGTCATTGAGGGAAGATAGAACAGCCAGTGGAGTGGTCACATAGGCGGCAAAATCAACTTGATCAGGAAGACCCATTTCTGACAGGTCTCTAATACACTTAAAACCGTCCAGTTCTTCAACTGGCAGAAGGTGAACAAATCCTACAATCTGGTTCTTCTTGATGTGGATGTTGTGTCCTTTAAGATTGGCTAGCAGGACATGAATTTTGCAATGGCCAGGAATGACTATCCCAGGGGCAATACATGGTTTGAATCTTGAATGTCCCCATGGCTGATGAACTTCACCATATAGTCCTGTGGGAATGTTAAGGATAAACCCGTGTTGACAACCTGCTGTTGGCCAGATCCAAGTGTAAGAGTCAATCTTGAGCGGAGCGGGATTTCTTTATGCTCCTTAATCTGGGTGGGCAACCATTTTCCCTTTTCCCCTGTACAGGTGTAGGGAACTGCCACCACGCTGTCCTTGTATTCCAGATTAATGCTAGGCTTTACCTTAGCTGGTGGTTTTGCGTCCTGTGTGTAATACAGTGGGATGGTCTGGCAAAGGATAGTCAGAGTGCCGTCTTTAATGTCCAATCTGACCCCATATTTACGTAGAAATGCAGTACCAATGAGCATGTTGTAATTTTCACTGGGTAGGACCACAGCAGGAGAGGACACAGCAATAGAGCCAAAGCGCATTGACAGAGCGCTGTAAGCTCCTTCAGACGTGGTGGTGTGTTCATCAGCAGTACCATATACTCAGGTGTGCGCAATTTTGGGAGCAATACCTAGCTTCCTGACAAGGCGGGTGGACACAATATTAATAGGGGCGCCACTATCTATTATGGCACGCATCTTGACTTTATTAACAGAGATATCTGTGTATGTAAATTCAGAGTAGAGTTTAGAGTGTAAGTTTAATATATGTACACCCAAAAATGCTGTAGTATCAAAGTACTGTTTGAGACTTTGGCTAATCTCAGGGAAATTGGCCTCAATGGTCTCAATGGGAAGGGAGAAATGGACTCCCTTCAAGGAAGGTAGATCACTGGCTATGCTGGGATTGGAAGCAAGGCAAGTTTCCTGGACTTAGCTGTGTACGGTTTGGAAACTGTCTTTACAGCGTTCAGTGCAACCTTCCATGGATGTCCCCTGCCTCTGGCAGGAATAGCATAAAGGACGTCTGATACAAGCATATGTAGAGGATCCTCTTTGAATTCCTGTTTAGGGGCAAAGTGGGATGGCAGACTGACCAAAGGCGGATCTAATATTGATGCCTCTGGTGTTATTGTCTCAGAGGGAGCTGTATTAGTTTCAGCTGCCTCTGGTGGCTGGCGGTCTGGTTCTTTTGGAATAGGGGAAGTGGCAGACTCAGTATATTCCTCTACTGGCCCGTCTTGACTTTTCCCTGGTCATTGTGTTTTTGGTTGACCACCACATTTACTGAGGACTCACACCCTTTCCCCTTGCAAACGCTGGCCCAGTGTCCTTTCTTACCACACTTGTGGCAAGGGCCTGGCGTTTCCTTGGCCTTGTAGTTGCTCCCTGATTTATTGGTGGTTTCAGAGGTGGCATTGTCAGATTTGGGTTTGTGAATCTTACCCTTGGTTGAGGTGAATGTGTGATTATTCTGTTCTTTATTTGTGCCTCCAAACTGGGCCCCTGGGCAACTCAAATAGCTGGTGATCTGTTAGATTGAGATAGATTAATCCAAAACAAGGTACATAGCATTATCTAACTCCCTGTATGGCTGCAGTGAACGTCCCATGTGCTTCTGCAGTCTATCTCAGACAGGACACTGGCACTCAAGAGAAACTGAGATTCATAGTAGAAGTGGTTGGAAAAGTACTGAACAGACTTGTATTTCTTGAACAAGATGTTACTAAACTCTGCTTTTTAAGCCTGGAATCTGGTTTCACTACCAAATTCCTCAATAAAAGTCTGGTGCGTGTCTTCATAAGTCCAATCATCTAATGGTAGGCAGGGCATGATGACTTCTATGCAGGTGATATCAAGAGTGTTTATGAGGGTGATTGCCTTCATATTATCACTTGTGTCAAAACTGCAGGCTCAACCTGCCAGCAAGGTTCCAACCAAGCGGGTTTGTGACCCGCAATCCAATTATCTGGTCACCCAAAGCCAGACTAGGAAGTCAACTTGAAGACCAGATCCAACAACATGAACAGATGATGATCCTTCACAGTGGATACCTCAATTTGGCGCTTGACTCATTACCATATCAAGCCACCCCTTTCTTTCATCTAACTGTGTGATCACCAATCATGTTCCTGCTATCCATTGATTCACAGTAACTATATAATCATTATCTCTCAATAAAGATTATTATCTAGTTTACAAATATTTTCCCCCATGTAACTCTGCTAAAACAGCACAGTTACAACATTGGTAGCACAGGTAGGTTGTCCATACTACTTTATCTTGAAAAATTCTGATGGTTGCCTGCACACGCCGCGGCCAACAACTCCTTGACAGAATTATGTCTGGCCTCCCACTGGACTGGACCCCGTACACCCCTGGCACCAAGATACCCAATGGTTTTGTCCTGTACCAGAATACAGTGATTCCACTACCTGCCTTCAACGCCATGTCTGCGCAAGGGTTCTTTCAGGCACCCTCCTTGATGCCGCAACCAGCTGACAAAACCACTATGCCTGCCTATGCAGCACAAAGGCTTTGCAGCGCCGCCTTGGAGCCCTTTGCCAGGGCCAACAACAACAATGCTGCCCATGGATCCAGTCCACCCAAAGCAAGCTGGCTAAAATGGAATGCCCCCAGCAATTCTGGATTGCGGAGATTTCCATTTGCCTGACCCATGACGCTGGCACCTGGTGTGACAAGTGGCACAAAGAGCACACTGACAAGAACTGGGATACCTTTAAGCAGGACTTCTTGGCGAGGTTTGTGCTTAAGGATACAGGGCTCATGATCATACATCAAGTAAAGAACCTGACCCAGACAGGCACTGTTAAAGAACTCACCTGTGCCTACAAGGAACTCCGTCTCTGTGCCCCATCTGACATGGCCTTTGACACCCCAGCTACACACCTCATGTACTATGACGCCCTCAAGTCACATCTGATGAGGCATGTGAACCTGGATCAGGTGACCAACCTGCAAAGCCTGTACTGTGAAGCAGAAAAAGCGGAACAAACATCCAATGCTCTACACAAGGCACCAACTAGGAAATAAGAAAGGCCCATGGACTCCCATCCAAGTGGGCGCTCTACTCAACCAAATCCTGGAGGCAACAAAAACAATAACAACCACAAACCCACGGATTTGAATGGACAGGGAAATGGAAACAATGGCCAGTCAAACCAGACCCATTTCCGTATCACCACCACACAAGGTAACCAAGATGAGGGAAAAGCCCGGGGAGAGCACTTAGCAAGCCAAGCTCTCCTCACGCAACTCCTGACTTTCCCAACAACAAATACCAAACCGAGGATGTGGACCAATGCCCAATGATCCAAGTGCCCTTGGAAGACCTGGTACTATACACCATTGCCAGAAATCCCAATAAATTGATGTCTTATTCTTTCCGCTTTCTCAGTTACACAGGCTCAGCACTTCTGGACTTGGGCGCGGATCAAACCTTAGTCAACAGTAGCTTTGTGGATAAATTCAAGCTGGCCACTAATCCTTTGCGGATTAAAAACGTGGTCCTGGCTGATGAACACCACATTGCCGTGACAAAGGAAACTGCCCCCTTCTCTGTCATGCTTGAGAACCTCCACTCCACCATCCAAGGTCCTGTCATTAATTTCCCTAAGTTTGACATTGTACTGGGAATAGACTGGTTACAAAAACAATCCTCACGTGGACTGGGCAACCTCCGTGTTGACTATCAAGCGTGAAGGCGTCAACCACCAGATCTACCCCAACTCAGTGGACCAACTCCTACGTAACCACGTCTTTGTGTGCATCACTGAGACTCTGGACAAGAAGGAAAACCTGAAACAATTGACCGAGATTCTTGTCAGTATGAAATCATACACTTCAAGGACCGCCAGGATACCTCCACACCTCAAGATTGCAACATTGTGGCCCGCCATCCAGAAATCTTTAAGGAGGCGTTACCTGGGCTACCCCCTGAGAAGCACATTCAACACTCAATCCAACTCAAGGGGGCTGTACCCAAGGAACGTCCCATTTACAGGCTGACCCCAAACAAGGACAACACCCTACGCGCCTATCTCAAGGAGGCACTAGAAAAGGACTTATCTGCCCCTCACAGTCTCCCTTTGGGGCCGCCGTATTCTTTGTGGCTAAAAAGAACAGTAACTTACGCCTGGTCACAGACTACCGCGCCTTAAACAAAGTCACCATTAAGAATTGTTACCCACTGCCACTAATTGACAGCCTTTTCAACGCCTTGGAAGGAGCCACCGTCTTCTCCAAGATCAATCTAACTGCAGGCTACAATCAGATTTTTATTAAGGAGGAAGACATCCCCAAGACAGCCTTCTGCACCAAGTATGGTTCCTACAAATGCGTGGTACTCAACTTTGGCATGACCAATGCCCCATCCACCTTAGTAACCTTCATGAACAAAGTGTTTGCGCCACACATAGGCAAACACACCCTAGTGTACCTGGATGATATTATTGTCTACAGCCCCTTGGTGGAACAGCATCACAAAAACCCCAGAAGAGGTCTTTGCAAACTTGGCACAACACAAACTGTTGGTCAAACCCTCCAAGTGCCAGTTCTTCTGGGAGCAACTACCCTTCTTGGGACACATAGTCTCAAAAGACGGCATCAAACCCAACAATCAAAAGATACAGGCCATCTGCAAGATGCCACCTCCCAAGGACAAGTCAGAACTTCACACCTTCTTGGGAATGGTGGCCTATGTGTGACAATTCATACCCAACTGTGGCGTCTTGACTACTCCCTTGTCTGCCATAACAGGCTCCAAGTCTAAATTCATATGGACCCCCAGCGTGACCTCTGTTTTAGACGCCTCAAAGAAAAGCTCACAATGGCTCCCATCTTACAATACCCTAAACGAGATGGAGAATACCAGATGAAAACCGACGCCTCAGATGCATTCATTGGGGGAGTACTACAAATTAAGAATAGTTATGGTGACTTCCTTCCTGTAGCCTAAAAATTGCGCAAACTGACAGATGGCAAGTGCCAATACCCTATCCACAACAAGGAACTGCTGGCTATTGTACATTGCCTAGTCAAATGGCGCTGTTACCTAGAACGGCAGGAAGAATTCACAGCACTAACCAATCACAAGTTGCTCATCTATTTCAAGACGCAAGCAAACCCGTCACGCCGCCAAGCGCGGTAGACAGAAATATTAGAGAGGTTTAACATGCTCATCCAATATAAGCCCAGGGCCAAACTTGCCATGGCAGACGCCCTGTCCCGCCTATATGTCTGTGCTTCAAGAGGAGAGAATGGGCTCAACCCAGACTGGCCTCTCTTAGTGCTACATAAAAAAGACAAAGGATTCCCTGCAGGCACAACCAACATCACCAAAGAATTGGTCATCAAGAATGAACATCTCTTTGCTGACGTGTACAGGACTCTCCACAGAAAAATGACGGATGGAACAAACATTACCTACATTCCCACACATCAGCAAGTCAACACCACTCTTTGCTACCACAGAGATCTTGGACATATTAAGAGCCAAAATCTATATGAGTTCCTAAAGCATAAAGCCTGGTGACTAATCTTATACTGCAACGTCCAGGAAGTATTAGAACAGTGTGAGGTTTGCAAAAAGTTTGCTAAAAGCAAAACCCCGCCTAAGTCTGTCTCCCAATTTTGACCCAACTACAGTTCAAAGTATGGGCTCTTGACATTGTGGGCCCCATGCTAGGAAAGCACAACAACAAAAAATACATCATCACAGCCATTGACTTTGCAACAAGGTGGCCAGTAGTCCAAGCGGTGAAGGCACATACTGGCAACAACGTACGACAATTTATTGGAAAAGAAAGAATCAGCAGGTTCAGAAAGCCAGAACTCATGATAACCAATGGAGGCAAAGAATTGACCTCCAAAGACACCAATGTGTACCTCACAAAGAATGGTGTCAAACACACCGTCATAACACCATACCATCCACAGGCCAATGGACGTGTAGAGCAGCTTAATGGTAGTCTTGTGCAAGCCCTAGCCAAACTCACTGCCAGGAGACCTGAAGACTGGTATAAGCAGCTACCAACTGCATTACTTGTGTGCCAAACCCAAGTGAACAGATCCACCAGAAAAAGCCTGTTTGAACTGATATACGGCACACAGCCAAATATCATTCAAGCATTGACAGGACCTAAGTTGGAAATTCCAAGTCAAGTCCCCCTCACTTGAATCCTCAAGTAGTAGAGGCCAACAACAAGCAAGCATCCAAAGAAAAGGAACGCCTACAAAAGACATTTGTTCCCATCCGCAACAGACATGAAGTTGGGGACAAAGTTTGGGTCATGAATGTTGACAAGAGCAAACTACAACCCAAGAAAGTAGGGCCAGCAATCATTCTGAAGATAAACAACAATAACACTTACCTTGTGCAAGGGACTGGGAAACACAAGCAAGACAAGACCTCACACCACAATTGCCTACGACCCTGCAAAGCAAGACAGAAACAAAAAAGAAACCGCCCTACCTGTCACCAAACAACAACTGATTCAATATGGCGCCCAGGCTCCTGACAACCTCCCTGACAACCTGCCCCCAGAGGAGGCCAACCTTTAGCCGGGGGGGGTGTCAAAACCACAGGCTCAACCCGCCAACAAGGTTCCAACCAAGCAGGTTTGTGACCCGCAATCCAATTATCCGGTCACCCAAAGCCAGACTAGGAAGTCAACTCAAATTACCAAATCCAACAACATGAACAGATGATGATCCTTCACGGTGGATACCTTGATTTGGCGCTTGACTCATTACCAGGATCAATCCACCCCTTCTTTCATCCAATTGTGTGATCACCAATCTTGTTCCTACTATCCTTGATTCACAATGACTATATAATCCCTATCTCTCAATAAAGATTATTATCTAGTTTCTAAATATTTTCCCCATGTAACTCTGCTAAAACAGCACAGTTACAACACTTGCATCTCTCATGGACATTTCAAAGAGGCGGATGAAAGTTCAAATGTTTCCATTTCTATCAAACTTTGGCAGGGTAATTGGCTTAAACTTATGATCAGGAACAGTTGGTTCCTTGGCTTCCTTTTGAGTGGTGTGAGTATTACTAGCACGTGATACTGAAAAAAGAGTGAGAGGAGGCAAGGCTGCTACTCTTCAAGGAACTCTTTAAGTGTCACCTGAATCATTACTCACATGATTAGGAGAGAGATCAAATAAATCAGGCAATGATGAGTTTTTCTGCTGCTCTGGACTTGATGCTGGTACAGGCAACGCTCTTCTGTCTGAATATGTGCTACTTTCAGAAGAGGCTATATTTTCCAACCTAGCCAGTCTGGCTAACACATTAGCTTCAAATTCCTTACGTGAGGTTTTGTTTCTGTGTACCCGCTCTAGTAGGGAACTGTAGTTGTTCTCTGCTGTTAACACCGTATTGACTAAAAGATCCTGTTGGTTTAACAGTTCCTTGGTCTGGAATTCAGCAACGGCAAGATCACAGCGGAGCTCTGCTATGTCTTTGTACAGCTTGGATTATAAATTATGTGCATCTTTTACTGTGTCTTGTAGCTTCTTCTGGTCCTTGGTGTATTTGGCGTGATCCAGACAGCACTGATGGTCCTCTTGTTTTTCATGAATGGGATGTTGACTACGGCTAGTGGTCTTTATTTTGTTGACCATTTTCACAATTTTATTGACGTAATTAACTACCTTGGAGTGACAGGCATCCTGCTTAGTGCAGTTGTCTCTGATTGACTGGCGCAAGTCCTCCTGCTTGGTGACAAGATCTGCATGATCTTGGCTGCTTGGAAACGTCTGTACATGATGGCTTAAGGTTACACAATGGTTGGTTACATCTGTAACCCATTGTGCACTCAGGCCTCAATTGTCCAGGACACCACCCACAAGTTGGCCAACCTGGTTGTTGAACTGGTTGACTATCTTGTCTACTCTACCATGGGCAAAGGCGGTGGAGTCATATAGATCTGCCACAACAGTCTGTACAGTTGTGAAGCTGACATTCATTCAACTGACCAAATTAAAGTTGGCCAACTGTAGCTTGGAGCAAAAGAGGTTGAGCTCATTCAACTCCAGCTCCTTCCTGGCAACCAGTTGTTGAAGACGTTTGATGGCTGGGCGCACAAAATATGCAAGCACCTCTTAGACCCTGCTCTGATCCAGTTGGAGGAGCTGACCCAGTTGGGTGCAAGTGACATCCTGGTATCTGTGGAAATTGTTACTCAGGTTGTTGATGGTACCATCAATCTGGAACAAATTGAACTTGGTGTCGCCTTAGGGATTGTTGAGATTATGTCTTCCATGTTGCAAAGCTTGAAAGACGGTGTGTACCTCCTCTATTTTGTATTGTTGTTGACCCATGGCAACGGCAGTCCCTGTAATGTCAAACTGGATTATATCCAGCAGAAGCATAGGTGCTTCATATGGAGTCAGCTCTAACCAGAAGGATTGATTGCGTTCAGTGCTGCTGGTCTCCATTATCCCCCTGTACTTATCAAAAAGCTGGGGGTTAATGAGGGCAAGGCAGCGCCTTGACTTGACACCAATGGAAGCTTGGTTTTGTAGTGAGCACCACTGTCAAGATTTTTGAATCTTGAAGAAGAAATATAGTTTTCATTATTTATATTATGCATGTTGGGATAGATGAATCTGTAAGAAGACATGTGTGCTTCCTATTAGTGTGGATGGGTATTGCAGCAGGCTGTGTTCTGTTGCTGCTTGAGCCAAGTGATGGGAAGTCCTGTGGTCCTTTGGAGACGCAACACCATCTATGGTGGTTTGGCAGGAATTTGAAAGTATCAATAAGTTGCTCTTACTGTACTTGACACCACTACTATTTGGACTAGTAGTAATGTTGTTGGGTATTAAATTGTCTGCCTTCCAAGTGATCTTGGAAGGACCCTTTATAGCTGAAAGTTAGCAGCCAAACTGGTGTCTAGCTGCAGACAACTCTTACTAGCTAGCCTATCATCCTCAAGCTACTAGTTTCACCCCCAGAGTTGGATCCCAAACCTGAATAAGGTTTTGAGATGAGGTAATATTCTAGGCTTCTGATTTTTCCTCTTCAGCCTAGATATACCTTGACTTAGTTGAGGCCAACTAAGTTGACATCTATTTTAGCTGGCCTGGTCTTGCACTTGGTATAATGCAAAAATGTGCATGGGCGGTCCTCTGTCTCACTTCTCAGTGAAACAGGATGTTGTAATTCCCCATTGTATTATTTGGGTTGGGTTTGCGTCTTAATTTGGGATCCAGAATGCCTAAGATCTAACTATAGAAGCTTCTGGATTGCCCTGTGACCTGGGACCCAGAATGTCTCAGGTGTCTTCTTGATTGTAAACTATATCAGTCTTATTATAGTTTCTCTGTAGTCTGGAATAACTGTTTCAGTTTGGCTGTGTCCCGTCTAGTGTCAACCCACAGCTTGAATGATAGGGATATGGACCAGTCAATCCTAATAGATCAGGATTTCCTGACATACAGTGTCCAAATTTCAAATCATATTTGTGGGCAACTCAGCTGAGTGAAAAATAAAATTATTAAATAAAAATAACCATTTTGTCCAAAAAACTATTTATTTAAATTTTCAAATGCCAAATCCATACCACAGATAATTCACCTAACTTAAGACAAAACTCATCAAGAAAATGCAGGATATATGAATCTGATATGTGGTATTCTAGTGTATGAATTGATTTTTCTGTAGGTTTAAAAAATCATAGAAAACCTGAAATAATAAAAAAGCAGTATAATTTTTAAATGCAAAAGCAAAATTTTGGACCACAATTGAGGTGGATTTTAAGTTAATTTAATTAATGGGCATCTTAAAAAGAATGTCAAAGGATCTAGAGTGGATTTATACCTATTCTTTTAAAAAACATTGGCATTCTTGAATTATCACGAAATTTTATTCTAGGACAGCTAAGATTAGATGTCTAATGTTGGCCATATTAGACATACTTAACAATAAAATTTACTGAAATATACAAGTCTTCTATACTAGTTTAAAGCTATGGCGCTAAGCAAAAACAACTGGGATTTAAAGGAGAACAACTTAGATGTAAAAAACCAACTCAGATGCAAACAAAATTAAAGCCAATTGATCTATATCATAGTTTTCATAGATATGGTGCTAATCAAAGATAACTAATATTTAAACAAAACAGACTTGGATTTAAGCAAATTCCAACTATTACTATAAAATATACACTCTCTTATCAGGAATTTTTGATGTTAATAACCAAAATGGGTCAACACAACAACAAAGTTCTCAAACTCCAAACAAAAATATTCTAAATACAAACCAGAATACATGGATTCACAAATAGAATGGTTTGAGTTGACCTTCAGTGTACATATGTTTACCTTGTAAGTTGGTGAAAAAAGACACTCACACGTGGTAAGTCAAAACTTGAACCAAAAACAAAACACAATACAGTAGTTTTAAAAGCTATGGCAACAACCAAAAATACCTCAGATTTAAATAAAATGATTTCAGATTTGAAAAAAATCCAAGTCATGCAAGATTCAGGATTCAATTAATTTAAAAAAATTCTGTTAATAAATGAACTGTCAAACAAAAAATGAAATTTCACTAGCCCATTATACAAAATTATATCAAATATCAAGCAGCGTTATTTAAACCACAAATAAAATGAACTGACACAACAAGTGAGATAAATGGATGCTGTTCCAGAGTATATTATAATCCAATCAGGATTCATATGAAGCACCAACTGTCACATGTGACAAACTCCTACTGACCATGATTACTGAAAAGCCTCAACTATGGGATTCAAACCCTGAGACCCCGTGGGCCGCCTGCAGATTTTCAGGCTCAAGCCAGAGCAGATCTTGACTTTGGAAATCCCCTTAAAGCTGAATGAATTTAAAATCATCTACATCAATAACTCCCACACTAAAGGTTCCTGTTAATGCAACCAATCAGCAGGCGGGCCCAGCCATAGAACCCAAAATAACTTGGGCCTCCACAGGAAAGGAAATAAAGAAACTTCCCAAAAATGCAGGCCACCCAGAAATAACCAACCCCACAACCCAACAAGAAAATTGGAGTATTCCCAGTTCAAACCAGCCAATGATTTAACTCCTGCAATGAATGTCACCAAGGACTGGAAAGATCAGGTAAACGGTACCACCTGGGCCAGAGAAATTTGTAAAAGTTTTCCCATGACAGATGGGCATACTTATACCCTAGACCTCCAGGAAGTTGCCCATTGCCATTCTTGCAATAAAGTGACATGAACCTTTGGTTCAACCAGGTTATTAAATATTTGATTTTATTTCTATTTCATCTACAGTCTACTTCCCACGGTTCTGCCCCCACACCCTACAACACCAAGAAACCGCGGAACAACTGCCCAAGTTTTACTGTTCACCAGGAGTCCCCTACGTCCCCGTACATTTCACCAAGTACCCTCCCAATCCTATGTATTTGGAGTTCACCCAAGAGGAAACCCTAATCTACAATCCAGAGTCAGAACTAGAGAGACCAAAACTGTATACAAGGAAGTCTGCAAGATCACTATTCCTCCCCTGATATTCCGCAACAAATACAACTACCTGCCCACATATTTGGTCCCCATGACTCTGCCTCTCACCCCGCGCCTGAATGCCTGCAAGAATCTGTTGCTGCCAATGAATCCACCTCCACTCAAATATTTGGGGTGATGTACATCACTCTTACTGGCTTAATAGATTCTATGGTACCTACAAGCAGACCTTGGGCCCTCCTGGGCAAATTGTTTTATTATATTGTAAAGTTAGCTCCAATCTTGTGGTGGGCCCTCCCTGCCGGGCCTGCAGGCTGACTGCTTGCAAGTTCTCAGGAACCCCCCACAAGCTGGATTCCTGACACCAACAGAAGGAATAAAATGAAACAAAATTTGAGCAATCTATAATTGAGATTTCACAAGCACAAAACAAAATGACGTCACACAAGATGTTTAGTATGAGCAGCCTAAAATAGAAAAAAAACAGTTTTACAGCCAATCAACAGCTATTCAGTTTAGGAATAGAGGCATTTTATTCTTTTATGGCTCCTGATTTATGTAAAATGGTTTTAAGAACTTTCCAAATATGGACTCAAGATTAAAATAAAAATAAATCATAAAATTTTAAACTTCTACTTTTAGTGATTTTATCCTAGGTTTTATTCTAAGATGGTTTTCAACAGCAAAATTTTCAACAGCACCAGCAACCAAACCAGCAGCAGCCAAGCCAGCTTCAATGAAGGCAGCTCAGGGCGTGGAAGCACCTGCTTACACCCAAGCCTTTGAGGCAGGTAACAAGGAAGCCAACCTGTACCTGAATTTTAACCCCTATGGCTTTGACTTGTTCAGTAGTCACTTAGTGTCTAGCTCTTCCCCTGCTCCCATACCCACCCCCGCACAAGCTGCCTGTTGACCAACTGTTGTGTTCTGAGGCGCAGCACAGACACACAATGGGAAATCCTAACCTTAGGATTGGATTTGTACTAAGTCTTGGTTAGATGACAGGGAAGGCAATAGCGTTTACCTTGCGGCCCTGGATGAATAATCTCTACTAGGCGTGGCTAGAGAGAGGCGCAGAAGTACAGAAGACACAAAGACAAAAATGTGAATAGAACTTAATTTTATTGGTGAAATAGGAAATGGAT